>CM062816.1:1561528144-1561598144 GCA_031772625.1 Pinus tabuliformis
GACACTTAAAGTATTAATTCATTACCAAACCTTCAGCTAGCATGATCATTCAAGATATTCAACCATACTTAGAGCTATAATAGGACATTTTGCATATATTGAACCAACACACCATAACCAGAGAACCACATAAACATGCATTTATACAATACATCAAGAACAACCCAACCATCCATTATATTACTTCATTTATCAATAAGCAAAGGTTCCAGGTACTAAAACACAAATACTTATGAAATTCAGCTCATCAACCATCATTCCCTACTCATAGTACAAAGAGGAAGCACATACAACATAGAACCATACACCTTTTACTATAGATTATTTTCTTTACATCATGGGATGCAGAGTAGCTACAAACTCAGACGTTAACACTTAAGATGACTGAAACAAAAAGGGACTTACATCCATGGCAACACTCTTGTCTTCAGTAGCTATAATTTGAGCATTCATCGTCTAGTCGTTTAATCTCTTGACCAACCTTCTAACCTTTCATCTGTCTCGAGCATCTCCTTTTATTTGTCCTTAGTGACTCCTCGAACATTCTTGACCTGTTCTTCCACTTATCCATCTATACTCTTGGTCAGATGGTCATTAGGATATTTTCTAACATCCTCTCTTAACCGGCTCATATCAGCTTAACCATTTGATGAAAATATCTCCCACCTATTCATTCCACTTCGTCGACCTTCCTTTCCATGGCATTCCTCTTCTCTCTTACCATCAGCTGCAAAATTCTAACTACCTGATCTTATTCGCACACATCCTTCACTTTTTGGACACTGCCATTTTCTCCTTGCATGGTGCCTCTCGTGCTAGCTCTCTTTGTTGCACAACATCTGCTCCACTATCCTTGTATGTGGTCACCTACTTAACAAAAATTCAACAAAAAAAGTCTAGCCTCTGACAATATTTTTTTGAGGGTGCATATATTAACATTTTAATGAGGAGATTGTGAATCATGGATAAAATATTTCAATATTAACTACATATATATTATATAAACAAGTGCAAAAAAATTATGAGAGTCAAAATATTTTATTAGTGTGTTTCTCAAAACTAGCATAGATCCATTTTAATTCCTGATCTACCAAGAGCCTAGAGGAATCAAATCTTTTGAGGTGTAAACTCTTCTTCAAATTTTGTACTCAAAAAAAAATTTGCATCTTAAGAAGTTGGATCCTCTTAATAATTGGTAAATAATTTTTAATAAAAAATAAAAATAATCAAAATGATATATATATATATAAACATAATTTTATTTTCTTATTTTTAATAAATATTAAAATAAAATTGCTTAATGAAATGTAAAGGGAATACAAAATGGTTAAGTAAACTATATCCGACAAAGTTCTTTTCAAATTGATTATGCTTAGTGAAGTAGTTTTTTTAAATTGATTATGCTTAGTGAAGTAAATCCACGAGAGTTTTTTTCAAAGTAAATATGGGTGTACTTTTCAAACTAATTATGCTTATATTTAAGTTGGGAAAAGAAAATTCCCAACCATAATGAAAGTTTGAAACTTCTTTTCAAATAAATCATATTGGAAATGTTTGATTGTCGATGTTTCCAATTTACTAATCTTTTGACATGGAATAATTTCAATGTTCGATAGTTGACATCTCCAACCTACTAATCATTCGAAATGAAATAATTTTGAAATAAAATTGAGAGTGTTTCGTTTTTTTTTTTTTAATTCCCAACCAATGGAAGTTATTCCTCCAAATTTAAAACAAAATTGAAACTCATCCACAAATTATGTTTTCAAACTAAACATACTTGTTTTACTTGTGCTTTCTTATACATTTACAAAAAAACTACCAAAAAAATTCTTTTAAATTAAGGAAATGAAAATATTCAATAGAGCTAAATAATAAGAAAGAAAATATTTTTCTTGGGTATACTTTTTAAATAGAGGAAAAAAAATTTCTTAAACACTCTTTCAGATAAAGAAAAAAAAATCACATTATTTTATTATTAAAATATATTTAATCTTTATTTTTAATTTAAAATATTCAATAATATTTATTAAAATATATTTATAGCCTTATTTAAAGAAAAATCCTTAATATTTTCTTGTAAATAAAATAGGAAAAATTCCTATAATAATCACATGATGAAAGTTATCTAGTTTCTTTAAATTATTCCAAACACATGTTTCTCTAAATTATTACAAAGAGAATCTTGTTCGGTGAAATTGACACTTCGCTTCCATGCCATCGTTGTTGATGTATCTAAGTGGGGTCGGTGGAGATGGAATTTAATCATGTTGTTTTTGTTATTCGGGATTATAAACAATGGAGTAGTGTAACCATGAACGTGTGACACCCACTCACTACTCAAAAAAAGCTTAGGAAAAAAAACTATACAATTTACCCATTGTTAAGTACATTTATAACTTTTTGTTTAAGTTGTTTCAATGGTATTACATGAAATTCAATATACAATGGAATACATGTTATATTTCTTTATTAATAAGGGGTTCCACCGTGGTGTACTTAACCACGCAAGGAGGGCTGATTGGTTGTTATTTAACACTTCTTTGTCTATTGTTTAGCGCTTATTGTCACCCCAACCTTTGAATAGGTGTTGTTTGTAATGTTTAATTATTATGATGTGACTTCCTCATATCTTGGTCATCTATGTGCATATTGATCCGACAGTCAAGAGAAAAGAGGGCTCGTATAGCTAACTACCCTAGCATAGGGTTCGCAAAACATTCCTTCATTCCTTCATTTCGAGTTAGGGTGTTCACTCTGCAACTCGTTTCACGAACATCTCCATGCTATCATGTAACTTTCTTCCCAACAGACTAAATCATTTCTCCTTCCAAAGACGGATTCTGGAGTATTTTTTCCACCGACTACTTTTCTCCTCGCACATAGTCATACTTCTGGTTCAAAGTCAGCGTCAGGGTTTTCAGTTCGATGCACGGATATGGCCTTACCTTCAGGACTAGGTATTACTCCTCTACTCCTTTTTAAGGTCCTTAGATGTTTTGTTAAAAGCGCATATGAGAAGTGATTTTCTCGATTCGTTGTTTGCAGGAAAGAGGCGGAGGGTTTTTACGTTCGATTCAGGTATTCCCCTACCATATTGCTTTGTATTGTTGCTTATATGACATGTTAAAGTTATTATGTTTTAATTTACATGGGGTTCCTGTGTGCAGGTACTCTAATCTTCTTTTCTCACATCGATTTTTCAAAATGTGTCCATAAGCTACTTGTACGCCTCCAATGTTTTACACTAACCGGGTTCTTCTTTCTACCTGAACTCACGGTACCAAAGGGGGTCTGAGGCTTGATATAATGCCCTTTGTTTTTAATACCCTAAGGGTTTAAGTATTGAATTGTTGACATTTAAGAGGGTTTCTTTGTGAATTAATTTCCTCTGCATACTGCTTAGATACAGTTGGATAGGAGGGTTTCCCTCTGTCTACGACACAGTTTTTCATGATCGTTTGATTATTATCACTAGATAGTATTATGAACTAATCTCTTGATACAATGGGTTAATGGAGAGATATCGTGTTTATCATGACTCTATGATCCAGGTGGGTCTCCAGACACCAATGGGACGAAAAAGGCGCAAAATTCAAAGTGGCGGAAATATGATGAGCTTGACATCAGATCGAAGTGCTCGTCACCCTGATTCCAATGGTGCGAACGACACTCCAATTTGAGTCCAGATGAAGGAGATAGAGGTAGTCAAAGTTGGGTTGACTTTTTCCTGACTGGGCAGGATTAACAAAGACACAATTTGAACTTTTTCGGTGGATGGAATCTGGCCAACTCCGGCTAGATTCCAGGCAAAATTGTCGCCTCGTTAAAATGACTCCTTCCGTTAAAATCAGAATTTTTACAAATGGCATATGGTTTTATTTAAACAAAAAATTATAAAAAAAAGGGTGGCGGGCCACCTACCCTACCACCCCAACTCTTATCCGCATAAAAAATATATATGTATTAGTGGAGGGGCGGGCCACGACCCCCGACCCCTCCCATGGAATGGTTGAATCAACATAAAACAGAGCGGAGTTTTGTGTGGGCCGGCCCTTGGGACACAGACCCAATCTCGACACATGCAACCACCATTGCAACGAAGCCGGCGGAGGTAGGTACGGGGTGGCGGGCCACCCAAGGCAGGCCCAGCCCAACCCATAATTAAAAAAAAGGATTTCTTATATTAAAAAAGGAGGAGGCGGGGTTTGACCGCCCGACCTCCTCCATCATAACCGGATCTTAGAACCAACTCAGCGAACGGATTTATTGAGAAATTTGCCACCATTTTATTATTTAAACTTAGTTCACTAGTACGACCAGGCAGAGGGAGCGGGCACGGAAAATGAGGTAGAATATTTTTTAATTTTTAATGTAGGTGGAACCATGACTGAGCAAAATTTCCAGGAGGGTGAAATTTTCGCAGTGTCCAAATTGGACAAACTTTATGTTGATCTTACACCTCTCAGCGACACGAACCCAATGGCACAGTCAGTTTCCTGATCTGAGCAGCTGATTTGCAGAGGACTCAGAGGAGGGAATCTTTGAGGAATCTAGGGGGAATCTAAAATATTCCTTGAGCCCCAGATTCTCACTTTCTCAGAATTCAGAAATTTGACAGTCGATTTTGCACTATTCGATGCCACAAATCTGATGGTGTGTTCAGATTTTCCATTTTCTCATTCTATTTTTCGGCCACTTTTCTAAGTGGAGTGCAGGTGTCAGCATTCATGTGCGAGCAGTCATTTCCATGCGATTCGATGTCGTGAGATCGATGGTCCGAACAGCTTCAGCAGTTTGACATCCGCTTCTTCAGATGGCCCCAGGATGTGAGGTATATGTAGTGTGTTCATGTACTTATTTTGCTATGCATTGTGCTGCACAGATCCCTATTTGATGTTTGATGTGGGATCTTGTCTCTTACTTGTTTTCATGATTCTTGCTTGATGTGATGCGGAATCATATGTGTGATGTACTTGTTGTCATGATTCGTCATGTTGTGTTTTGAGATCCCTTTGTTGTATGTTGATGGGATACTCATGTTGTCGCCATGTATGTTTGCATTGAGATCCCTTTTATGCCATGTTGGCAGCATGCCCATTATCATCATGCATGAGTTTTATTTTATACTGATAGGAGTCCTTTTTTATTGAGAGTTCCTGTAGTGGAACATCTCTTGGAGCCACTCCTACGTGAGGGCATTTTCCTTGTATGATAGTGACATCACCTCTTATGTACATCATCACTATTGACAACACTTAATGCAGCGGCCTACACCATCTTGACATCGGGGCCTGGAGACGTAGTCCCTCCTAGACGAACTCTGTTATCAACGGCTTATGCTTTCATGTGTTGATGAATGTCATGTTCCTCTTCTTTACAACATGCACATGTATTCATTTATGTTCTTTTAAAAATTCAATTTAACACATCACGAAAGTAAAAGGTCTTAGAAGGGTCCTTTGTCACACTCGGACCTGGATCAAGTGGTATTAGAGCGGTCTTTGTGTGGATGTGAATTTCAAGCGTGAACAATGGAACGTGCAACGATAGAGGATGAAAAAGTGATGCACGAGACCATGCTCAAAATTTCCAAAAGAGTGGAAATAATGTATGAAACTCTACAAAAGAAACAGAGGAAAAGGAGTGATTGCAACTTCAGTTGCAAGCCACGGAAGAGGCCTTGGAAGAACTGAAGCAAAACAACCAAAACCTTCAAACAGAGAACGTTGAATTGAAGATGCGTCTACATGAAGAGAAAGAGGAGAAACATAGTTTTCTACGATAGCTGCAAGCAAAGGACGAGGCCTTGGAAAAGCTGCAACATGACCCATGTGAGGTAAAATGTAATTCTCTGAATTCATGTATGTGTCCTGATGATGATTTCGCTGTTTTTGAAAATCATACCACAGGAATTGGCTCCAAACTGTTGAAGAAAATGGGGTATGAAGGAAAAGGCTTGGGCATTAATGGCCAAGGCATTATCAACCCCATCAAGGTGGAGGAATTACCTCGTCAGATAGGACTTGGGTATGTCAGAAAGGAAGTTGGGGAATGCGCCGAGATAGCTAGCGGACCACCAACAACAGATGATGAGAAGTCTTCATCAGTTCTTTCCAAATCGACAGAGGAGGTAAAATATGTTGATTTCCTTTCGGTTTCGTCTTCACATAGTATGATTTTTGTTAGAGATTTGGAGATCCCAATTACAGGGACAAACATGAGGCTCCTTACCAGGATGAGGCACAAGGAGGAAAAAGAACTTGGTGTTAATAACCAAGGCATAACTCAACCTTTGGAGGTTGTGCATAAACATCGATTTGCAGGCTTGAGATACACCGAGGGAGAATGCTCGAAGGTGTCAGATTCTTCCGAGTCATTGTCAAAATCATCGAGGAAAGAGTGTAAGAGCCCTATCCTAGGGTCTGCTAACAGATCTATTTCTGATGAATTTAAATGCAATAAGAGGCAATAGTTTCCTTACTTACAATACTTTTAAACAAATAAAATTTTATCATTTACATTCTAATCCTTATAACTTAAGGTGAATATTTCATTCTAATATAATCTATGGAGGAATACCTGTACCAGTGGCTGGTGGAGATGCCTTTGACCTGCTGCTCCCGTTGAACACTCCTCTTGATGGACCCAACTGGATTTACCTCCCAGCCAACTAGGAAATAATCCCTATCCCAGGAAACCTCCACATGTTCCCTAGCCCTCCGAGCCCAAGTCCAACCAGATGTAGTGTGTGTGTGTCCAAGATGAATGATCCAGACCAAGATGAACAATGTTTCCCTCCTTTCAACAACCCAAGAAACCTCCACAGGTTCCTAAGGTCTAAAAAAAAAATCACAGCAAATCCTAAAATCACAACCAACCCTGAAATCATAAGCAAGACCCAACATCCCCTTTTCTCCCTTCCCCCTTCCCTTTTTATACCCTCCATCTCTTCTCCATCTCAACCACCTCTCATTAATGTCATTAATTTCTCATCCATCCTTACAGTTGACTTCTCTTCCCCCAAGTAAAGCTGGGGGTACATTTGGAAATGTGACATGAATATAAAATTGAGAAATTAATGGGAGAGGATCATGTCTTCTCCCAAGTAAATCTGAAAGTACATTTGGGAATGTGATATATATATATATATATATATATATATTGATAATTAAATGGAGAGGACTATGTCTTCTCCCAAGTAAATGTGAGGGTACATTGGGGAATGTGAGATGAATATATATATTGATAATTAGTTGGAGAGGACCATGTCTTCTCCCAAGTAAATGTGAGGGTACATTGGGGAATGTGAGATGTAATTAAATGGAGAGGACCATGTCTTCTCCCTAGTAAATGTGAGGGTACATTGGGGAATGTGAGATGAATATATATATTATTTGAAATAATGGAAGGAGACCATATCCTACTTAAGATTCAATTTGAGAAGGTAAGTTGGGAATTTGAATAATAGAAATCATGAATTTTATATTAGACCAATATTTCTCAATATTTTCAATAATGTAAACATTAATAAAATATGCAAGATAAGATTTAAGTGGGGCATTACATACACCCCTCCTTCAGAAAACTTCGTCTCGAAGTTAGAATGAAAAGATACAAGGAGTTTGAAAGCATAACAAATCAAAGAGAGTTATAGCAAAAAAATTTGATAAGTCAAACAATGACATTACTTCCCATCAAGAGTCTCCAACTGATCTATATCCCCCTATCCATCCTGACCTACTTCCGTTCCCACCCTATCTGTCCTCTGCTGCTTTATCAGTGGCAACGACCATACTAACCACTGATAAAACTGACATAGTAGAAGCGTCGACTTTGTCAACCTAACTTCCCCAACAGGCAACTGGCAATCGTCATCACACGTCTAGGGGAGCATGTCCACCACTGCCCTCCCACAATTCCAGGTTTCGGAGGATACATGGTGGGAAATGCCTCCACCACTCCTTCAGAACTAGGGTCAACATCTTAATATGGACCACACTACCGAGCTGGTTGGACTTGTCATCGAATAATCCAGTCAAGTCATCTTGCCACCTGTCATTTGCATTTTACTCATGTCATAAGAGTGCATATCAAGTAGATACCAAATGTAGTAGAATAATGTACATTATACCTTCCTCATGAGATGTCTCGTCCTTCCCTCAATGGAAGAGTAGATCTCAGCTATCATATAGTTCTTTTCCCCCTGCGGGTTAGCTCTCATTCATGCATTTATATAACAACAAGACATATAATCATCACATTATTAAGTCTAGTATCCATGTGTCAATCTGGGAATTCTCACTGGAAGTAAATCATAAATTCACTAAGTCATTCATTTAAATAAATCATATCCACTTGAGCTATATATGAACCAAAATAATTCTGATAAGTTACGCACTAGATAATCCATCACTAAGTGAGTCATACATGTAGGCCATACATCAACCATTTCTATCATCAATATCAAATCTATCAATTGATTCATATAAGTAGTTTTACGTGTCAAACCAAATGCATCAATATTACATAATGTTCATAAATAAATAACATGGAACTGCAAAATAGAACCTTAACATAGGTAGCTGTCTAAGTCAAAATGGGCATCACAGATGCTCAAAAAGTGAGGGGTAGTCACGACGCATAGTCTCTGCATCCTCCCAGGTAGCAGATCCTGGGCTATACTTGTCCCACTGGACCTTAACTTGGTCCACCGTGCAACATCTGAGCTGTCGAACCCTACGGTCCAATATGCGTAATGGTTCTACCATTACAGTTCCCATGTCCGAGACCTGAAAGTCCCACCAATCCAGTTTGTGAGATTCATTAGAAACATAATGTCATAAAATAGATAAATGAAAAACATCATGAGTTTTATGCAAATGGGGTGGTAGTACAAGACGATAGGCAACTGGTCTAATCTTCTCTTTGTTCCTAAAAGGTCCTACAAACTGAGGTGACAATTTCGTCCCCTTCCCAAACCGGATGGTGCTTTTGTTGGGCCGGATACGAATAAAAACTTGGTCCCCTACTTCATAACTGTGATCAATCCTATGTGAATTAGCATAACTCTTCTATCTATCCTGTGCTTCCTTTAACCTTTGCTAAACCTACTTTACCTGTTCCTCCATTTCTTGAACTAATTCTGGGCCAACTATCACTCGATCCTCCAACTTTTCCCAACTCAACGACATCCTGCAAGGCCTTCCATATAGAGCTTGATAAGGAGGCATCCTGATTGAACTGTGATAATTGTTATTATAGGCAAACTCTACCAATGGTAAGTACCTTTCCCACTGAGTCTGATTATCCATGACGTACATCCTAAGCATGTCCTCCAGAACCTGATTTACTCTTTCAGTCTGCCCATCTGTTTCTGGATGATATGCAGTGCTCAGGTTCAACTGAGTCCCTAGTGCTGACTGCAAACTTGTCCAAAACCTAGATGTAAATTGGGAGTCTCTATCAGAAATGATCTTTGTGGGCAATCCGTGTAGTCGAATAACTTCATTGACAAACACTCGCGCCACATCCGTAACATCGTAAGTGTCCCTTACTGGGATGAAATGGGCACTTTTGGTCAATTTATCAACTATAACCAATATAGCATTGTGCCTCTGGGAAGTGAGTTGCAAACCCACCACAAAATCCACGGAAATTACTTCCCATTTAGATGTAGGGATGTCATGAGGTTGTAGGAGTCCTGCTGGATGGCGATGATCAGCCTTCATTTGCTGACATTCAAGACATTTAGCGACAAACTGGACTATGTCATGCTTCCTGCCTGCCCAAAAGAAGAGTTTCCTTGTGTCTGCGTACATCTTCTTTACCCTAGGATGTGCACAATAGAGTGCTCTATGAGACTCTCTGAGGATGGTTTTTCTTATACCCCCTTCCTTAGGTATGTACATTCTCCCTTGGAATCTTAATAGCCCATCTGGTTCAAGGACATATCCCTCAAAATTTGGTTCTATCTATTTCCCATTCTGGATGGCTGAGACGACTTTTAGATACCAAATATCTTCAAAGTGTTTCTCCAATATCCGCTCCCTTAAATTTACCTTTAAGGCTACTAGGGAGAAGGTTCGTAGCCTCCTGCTTAGTGCATCCACCACTACGTTCTCCTTTCCCTTGATGTATGAGATTTCAAAATCATACTCACTCACGAATTCGCTCCATCGCCTTTGTCTGGCGTTCAAATCCCTTTGACTGAAGAGATGCTTCAGGCTTTGATGATCCATTCTTCACTCAAATATTCTCCCAATGAGGTAGTGTCTCCATAGCTTCAAGGCTAACATCATTGCTACCAATTCTAAGTCGTGGGTAGCATATAACTCTTCATGCTTCTTTAATTTTCTAGAAGCATAAGCTATTACTCTACCTTCTTGCATCAATACTTCACCCAATCCTTGCGCCGAAGCATTGGTGCAAACAGTGAAGTCTTTTCTCATGTCTGGTACTTGAAGGATCGGTGCACTAGTTAGTAACCTATTCATCTTTGTAAATGTTGTGTCACATTCATTTGTCCATTCATACCTAACCCCCTTTCGCTGTAATGTGGTGATGGGGTTTGCAATCCTTGAAAACCCTTCCACATACCTGCAATAATACCCAGCAAGACCCATAAAACTATGTACCTCATGGGCATTTTTTGGTACTGGCCAATCCATTATGGCCTTCACCTTTTCTAGGTCAACTGAAATCCCTTCTCCTAAAATGATGTGCCCAAGGTAATGGACTTTCTTCTGAAAGAAGGAACATTTTGACAATTTCCCATACAATTGATTTTCCCTTAAACATGTCAATACCACCCTTAGGTGCTTTTCATGCTCCTTTTCATTCTTGGAATATATAAGAATGTCATCAAGGAAGACTTGCACGAATTGGTCCACATACTTCCTAAACACCCTATTCATGAGGCTCATGAATACTACTGGTGCATTGGTTAAACCAAATGGAACAACTACGAACTCATAGTGCCCAAACCGATTTCGAAATGTAGTTTTTGAGATGTCCTCCTCCTTTATCCTCAATTGGTGGTACCTAGATCGTAGATCTATTTTTGAGAAGACCACTGCTCCCTTCATTTGATCAAATAAGTCATCTATTCGAGGTATTGGGTACCTATTCTTTATCGTGACTCTGTTTAAGTATCTATAATATATACATAGCCGCAAGGAACCATCCTTCTTCTTAACAAAAATACCTGGTGCACCCCAAGGTGAAATACTAGGTTTGATCAATCCCAAGTCTAAGAGCTCCTTTAACTGCATCTGCAACTCACAAAGCTCTAGAGTTGTCATCCTATAGGGTGCCTTAGATACTGGTTCTGCACCTGGTTTCAGATCAATGGTGAAATCAATCTCTCTTACAGGAGGTAATCGAGGCAATTCCTCTAGAAAAACATCCTTGAATTCTATCAAAACTAGATGTTGATCTAGGGAAGGTCCTTTCTGGTTACTTACAACCTTGACCAAATATAGTTTGCAACCTTATCTGAGACAACGTTTTACCTTCATCATTGATATGAATCATAGGGACACTCCCCTCTTGATTCCAAAAATCTCAATTGGCCTACCTTCATCATCTAAATAGATCACCTTCTTCTTGAAACCGTCTACCAAAGCTCGATGAGATTCTAGCTAATCTGTTCCAATAATTACATCATACGTCCCCAATGCTGTGACATCTGCCTTCAACTTAGTCATACACACCCCGAGGTTTACCTGACATTGGTCAACACTAGGCCCTACTGCTTGTTTTATTCCAGAAACCATCTCAACTTGTTTAACGTCATCGTGCTCATAGGCTGCCAACCCACATTTTTCTAATGCAACTGGTGAAATGAAACTATCTGTAGCACCAAAGTCAAACAAATTTTTAACTTTTACTTTTGTTATCATACCTGAGATTTCTACCACGGCAGACTGGTGTTCAACTTGTTGATTATCAACTGCTACATAGATTCGGTGGTGGCTACCTGCTCTCCCCATTGGTTCTTTTCCCTCTCTTCTGTTGTTACCGGTTTGAAACTCAGGGCAGTCCTGCTGGTAATGAGGTCCTCTGCATCCCCAACAAGTGATGTGTGGTGGACCTTGAACCAAATGTTGTGGAGTTCTTTGGAAAGAGTTTCTTCCCCTGGAACCCCTGCCCCCACTTGTTGCTCCTCACATATGACTTTGATTTGTACGCGCCCTTGAAGTTGTGGGTGAAGCTGCACTAGAAACCATTGAAATCCCTACTGTTGGTGTTCTAGGTATAACCTTGTTTCCATATGGTGGTGGCCTCAGACTTCCTCCCCTTTGGAAGGTACGAGGGGCCTTCCCCATAAACCCTGTTTGACGTGGAAAGATGGCCCTGCCTTCACCCTTTAAGTCTAAGTGTTCTTTGACATAACGAGCCTGTTCTACAACTTCTGCAACTGAGGATGGTTTCCACATCTGCACCATTGCCCTAATCTTAGGTCTCAATCCATACATAAAACGATCCGCTTGGCACTGGTCAGTATCCATGTAGGAGACATACTTGACCAATTCCATAAATCAAATTTCATATTCTTCTACAGTACGACCTCCCTGTATCAGGGCATGGAAGGCTCCTACCTGTTGTTCTTCATAATACGCTGGCAGGTACTTCTTCCTGAACCTCTCCTCAAATAATTCCCAAGTAACTGTGTCTGGAGTGAGGTGCAGTTGACACTCCAAGTTACCCCACCAATTCAGAGCACTATCTCTGAGTTGGAATATTGCTATTTTGGCTTTGGAATTGGAATTGTAATCCCTTAGTGCAAAACACCTTCTCATTCCTTCTAACCAGGCTTCTGCACGCTCGCTGGCACGACCTCCTGCAAACTCTGGGAGCTTAATCTTCTGGAGCTCCCTAGTAATGTCCTCAACTGGAGGTCCTCTATCATAGTCTCTAGATCCCTCGGGATTCCCTAACCCTGATGGAGGGTGTTCCCCTTCCATTTCATTTGTTTGGTGCCCTCTTAAGGTCTCATTAATTGCTTCCAGGGAACGCAGGATGAGAGTCAATTCTGGTGAAGGTAATGGGTTATTTGAAGGAGGTCCTTGTGAAGACTCTCTGGGCCCTTGGTTTCTTTGCATCCTCACCATTTTGATTTGTTCAAAATCTGCACGATATATAATTCTTATTAGCACTACTCCTAACATTTTCTACCACACTCTAGATAGTCCATAGAGAACCCTAAGCAATAGATCAATTCAAGTTATGC
The DNA here is from genome assembly GCA_031772625.1 of Pinus tabuliformis. Classification (NCBI taxonomy): domain Eukaryota; kingdom Viridiplantae; phylum Streptophyta; class Pinopsida; order Pinales; family Pinaceae; genus Pinus; species Pinus tabuliformis. The sequence goes on from CM062816.1 coordinate 1,561,541,379, forward strand.
CAAGTTACCACAAATTTAAACTTTAGAACATGTTATCATAGGCTAGATCACTGGTTAAAAACACTGTTGGTGCTCTGTTTAAGTGTTGTGTGCATTTTTACCTGCCTACCAACACCTCATTTCTGTTTTCTGGGCTAGTGTTTGCTATGCAAACTGCTATAACTAAATTTCTCCCTGAACGCACAGTTGGTCAACCAATAGCAGTAATTATTCATTTATGGCTTGCAAGTCCACTATATGGGTTTGAATGCAGTGCAATAGCATGGTACAGGCTACAACCATATATTCCCCACCCAGATGCATCTTGTAAAGAACAAAGAAAAGAAGTCCACAATGCTTGGGATTCTGTAGTATATGAAATCATCTATGTGCTTTGCAATGGAATTATGATTGAAAAAGTGTATTATATGAACACTGTAAACTTCTATATTGATGGAAAACATATTTTGATAGCCTTCATTAGTGGCTTTCTTATGACGCAACTAGTGTCACCATACTCCAAAATATAATTTCTTTTTCTTTCATTTTCTTTCTTTATAAAGAATATACAATGTCATGATTACAATTACATTATAATGAAGACTGAACCTAGTTACAAATTTCAACACTAGGGGCACAACAATTACTCTCTTGTACCTGGAAAGGAATCTAGTGCTTATAGATTAATATATATATATATATATATATATATATATATATTAGTAACCTATAGATGTTTGTTGTACCTGGAAAGGAATCTAGTGCTTTATAGATTTTTAGTCTAGCAACCTATAGATGTTTGCTTGAAGTTCCCATGTTTAATAACAAACAACTAGTGATTGAAGTAGATCCTAAAAAGAACAAGCCCACTTTAAGACCCCACTTGAATATTCAAAGACCCATGATTCAAGCTATTATTCTGAATGTTTCATGTTATCAAGCTCTTCTTCCTACAATATGCAAGTATTGACCAATAACAAAACGTTGATAAACACATGGTTGCTACAATCATCTAGTTGACGTTGACATCAAATAACAAAGAGCACTAACAAGAGACAAATATCAATAAAATGTTGGTAGAATTTTATTACAATTATCCTTGTATGATCCGTATTCTACAAGTAATATTATTTTAACTAGACTACCACTGAAATCCGATCTTATCATATAAATATTTGTCTCCATCTTCTATTTACATGTGCAAAAGCTTATAGATGCTTAACTATGATCCAGATGGCCTTTTGACAGCTAAAACTCTTAAGTGCATTAGAGGAGTCCTAACGATCTGGAATTACACTCAAGGCAATGAATTCTGCATTCCTGACTTTAATTCCTAAAAGGAACAATGCCTTATCCTTTAATAGATTTAGGCCTATTTCCTTGTGCAATTATGTATACAAAAACATTACTAAGATCATTGTGTCCAGATTAAAACTTTTGTTGTAGGACATCATGTTTGTATAACAAGGTGGTTTAATCTCAAGGCATCGAATCTCAATTTGGCTAGTCATTGTTCAAGAAGTTACTCTCTCTCATATCCAGGAAACGGGACGGGATGCTGCCCAAGCTTGACCATAACAAGGCCTATGACAAAATACAAAGGCATTTCCTCCAAGAGGTTCTCACCAAATTTGGTTGATATGAGTGCTGGATCAAATAGGTAAACATCGGTTTCTCTACAATATTCTTTGCATTTCTTATTAATGTGGGACCTTCCTCTTTCTTTAAAGCTTCAAGAGGTCTTAGTCAAGGATTCCCACTCCTTCCTTTCCTCTCTATCATCCTCGTGGAATCACTAGGAGATTTGTTGTGAAGGCTAGATTGAAGTGCTCAATCAAAGGAATAAAAAAAAAAATGCATCGAGGATCCCTTCACTATTCCACACTCAGTTTGTGGATGAGACCTTGTTGATGGGTCAAGCTGACATTAAGGAAGCAAGAGCCTTCAAGAGAACTTTGGGGATATTTGAAGCAACTTCAGAACAGGTGATCAATCCTGAGAAATCTATAGTCTTATTCATTAAAACAAATGCCAGAATCCATAGGAGGATCATAAATGTTTTAGTCTTCATCAAAATATTTAGGGTGACCCATCATAGCTTTGGGTTATGGGAGAATCTGTTGGAGAAACACTACAGATAAGATAAAAGGTAAGTGGAATCACGGGTCAATAGATACCTTGAATGAAATTGAGGGAAACCTGAGGAAATTCCGATGCACTAGAGCAACAAATAGACAAGATATGGCACTTAATGACATGGCGAGATGCGAATATTCCTAAATGGGCAAGAGGCTTAAACCTAAAACATATGGGACTCGTGAGTTTGGCTCTAGCTGCCAAGATGGTGTGGAGACTATTAATGTAGTCTAAATCTCTTTGGAGAAAGATTCTCAGGCACAAGTCTCTAGCTGAAGCAGAAGCAGAATCCATATTGGATCACCCCTTGCTACCCAAAGGCTCAACTATTTGGAACAACATGATTAAGTGTGTTCCACTCATCTCAGCTCACTCCAAGGTGTTAACTGAATGTTTCGAAGGGAAAGCCAGGCCCAAGCAGGGGGGTCTGTTATCCTTAATTCCAACAGCCCTATCCTTGGAACATCAGATTTACCCACGGTTGCAGAGCAGAGCCAGCGCATTGGTATTTTAAGATACGGAGGCCTGGTTCACTTTTCAACCTCCAAGTACCACCAAAGTAAGCTACCCTGGACTGATAAGAATGAAACATGCAACATGCAGCGAGCATTCTCGCTAGAAAGCTTTGTGCATGATTGGTACTGGGCTCTAGTTTTGTGTTTGTTCTCAGGTTTGTGTTCTGTTCTGAGTTGTGGATGAGTGTTTTTGGAAATTGTCAAGTGACATTTTTTATCTTCATTGGTCTTGGTAGTCCCATGACACGATAGTAAGGGAGTTGTTCTCTGCTCAGTTCTAATTGTATCTCACTGTTTTTTTTTTTAAATAGACCCATTAAACGGAGTACAAGGAAGGGTTGTTTCAGGTTTATTTGATCCCCCAAATAAATTTCCTTGCAGAATAAGGAGAATAAGCACAAAACATACTTACAGTGTATGCTCTAAAGCCCATCTTTCCCTAGAATCAATCACAGATAGAGGGCGGTATTAATGGTCAGAGAGCATGAGCGACTGGTAACTCGAAAAGTCTCAATGGGAATGAAATAGATCGATCCACTTCTCATTGGCACTACGCCTTTGAAAATATGGTCAAACCAATCAAGCTATTATTGAAGAAGGTTGTCAATTGGGTGATAAATCCGCAGTCATTCCCAGCTATTTCTTTCTGAAAATCGCAGAGAGAACATGAGAAATGGTTACCGTATTAAAGTACATCTTGATCAATTACTCGATGTGAGCTTGCCATCAAATTTTGTAAGGAGGAATAGTAAAACCTATCGTGTACTTTGAATTCTCTCCTGTTTATGACACTGGAAACGAGTTAACCCATCACTCCAATGCTTGCGACTCGGAAAACAGTGAGCTCAATGCCCCTATGGGTTCATTACGATGATAAATTCGTCATGTGGCATGACTGATCGACAGATCGAAAATGGGGATACCCATGAGCATTTCCTGGCCCAATCCGCCTTAAATGAGGTTACAGGAGGACGCAGTCTTTATCCAAAGCTTGTCGGAAGAGCCATCAATGAATTGCAAGCGATTTGTGGCATGTTGTGAACCCTTTATTGGTGTTCATCCATTTTTTAGCAATGATGCGGGCCAGGATCCTAGGTATGACAAAAATCAAGCTGCGATTCAAGTCACTAGTCATGTGCACCCTCGATCAAAGTAGCACCTGGAAATAAATCCATGGGATATCTGTGATTATTAGCAGATCATTCTGTATATATATGTCCAGGATTCACCCTCTGAGTTATCGGGTCGGAATTGTGAAGAAATTTTCCCCCAATCCGAACCATATGTTGACACCCGACAGAACCTTGTGTCTGTTACAAATTTGGGTAAAGTATGTTTTCAACAACATTATAATCGGATTCAAGACTTACCACCTCAAGGTAATGAGAAAAGTATGTTTTATGTCTTAGATGGGATCCTTCTAGAATATGCAGCAAACTATATTCATAAAAATTTGCCAAAGTTGTATTTATTAACAAAGAACCATGTTTTGATTTCCCTTGACTGGAGAAACAGGGTGTCTGATGAATAGCACTTTCATTTCATTTGCCAAGAACAGAAAATTTTCTTGTTGCAACAGAAACTAAAATGTTATTTTAGCTTAGATGGAAGCTTCTACAGGATTGCAAGGAAAATTTTAAAGTGCAATTTACAGGTTAGTAATGTCTTGGTCTTCAAAGATTCAACTAGATTTGAAAAATCTCTAGTAGGTAGGCTTCAAGGTCCAGATTTTGAACCAAAGCTTTGATACCATGTGTAAGAGCCCTATCCTAGGGTCTGCTAACAGATCTATTTCTGATGAATTTAAATGCAATAAGAGGCAATAGTTTACTTACTTACAAGACTTTTAAACAAATAAAATTTTACCATTTACATTCTAATCCTTATAACTTAAGGTGAATATTTCATTCTAATAAAATTTACATGAGTAATCTATGGAGGAATACCTGTACCGGTGGCTGGTGGAGATGCCTTTGACCTGCTGCTCCTGCTGAACGCTCCTCTTGACAGACCCAACTGGATTTACCTCCCAGCCAACTAGGAAATAATCCCTAGCCCAGGAAACCTCCACAGGTTCCCTAGCCCTCCGAGCCCAAGTCCAACCAAATGTAGTGTGTGTGTGTCCAAGATGAATGATCTAGACCAATATGAACAGTGTTTCCCTCCTCTCAACAACCCAAGAAACCTCCACAGGTTCCTAAGGTCTCCAAAAAAATCACAGCAAATCCTAAAATCACAACCAACCCCAAAATCATAAGCAAGACCCAACATCCCCTTTTCTCCCTTTCCCCTTCCCTTTTTATACCCTCCCTCTCTTCTCCATCTCAACCACCTCTCATTAATGTCATTAACTTCTCATCCATCCTTACAGTTGATTTCTCTTCTCCCAAGTAAAGCTGGGAGTACATTTGGAAATGTGATATGAATATAAAATTGAGAAATTAATGGGAGAGGACCATGTCTTCTCCCAAGTAAATCTGAAAGTACATTTGGGAATGTGAGATGAATATATATATATATATATATTGATAATTAAATGGAGAGGACTATGTCTTCTCCCAAGTAAATGTGAGGGTACATTGGGGAATGTGAGATGAATATATATATTGATAATTAGTTGGAGAGGACCATGTCTTCTCCCAAATGTGAGGGTACATTGGGGAATGTGAGATGTAATTAAATGGAGAGGACCATGTCTTCTCCCTAGTAAATGTGAAGGTACATTGGGGAATGTGAGATGAATATATATATTGATAATGAGTTGGAGAGGACCATGTCTTCTCCCTAGTAAATGTGAGGGTACATTGGGGAATGTGAGATGAATATATATATTATTTGAAATAATGGAAGGAGACCATATCCTACCTAAGATTCAATTTGAGAAGGTAAGTTGGGAATTTGAATAATAGAAATCATGAATTTTATATTAGACCAATATTTCTCAATATTTTCAGATAATGTAAACATTAATAAAATTTGCAAGATAAGATTTAAGTGGGGCATTACAAAGAGATCATCCCATGGCAGTTTCGATTGCAGGGAAAGAGCTGAGGCAAGCTCTCATCGCCATAATTACACTAGAGACGGCAAGGAAAGGTATAACCACTTTCGACATTCAAATGTTCATTTCAATTATGATCATGTTTTTAATGATGAACGTAAACATGGCATCGCAAAATATGTACCTTTTGTGGATTACATAATCATACATTTTCTAAGTGCTGGAAAAGAATAGCAGCACAAACAAAGAAGAGGCTTGAAAGACCCTCTCAACAACAGGTAAAGAAACATGGTAAATAGATCTGGAGGAAGAAGACCTATTGCAGTCATTGCGACAAAGGTGGCCATCAAAAAGCCACTTGTTGGAGGCTCCATCCAGAGCAGCGCCTTAAAGACAAAGTGTCGATGCATGAACCAGGTGGAACAATTGTTCGACAAACAAAACCAAAACAGGGGGATGACCTATTCACAACGATAAGTGAAAAATGGTTTCTATATATGTTAGCTTGTCATGGTCGTGCTTTCGTAAATCATTTGTTGCATTTTAAAATGTAAAAGTGATGATGTGTTTTCCATCACTTGTTAAGCAACAATGATGTCTAGTATTATTTTAAGTTACATGATAAACGATGAAAGTGATGTTGTGTTTTCATCACTTGTCAAAACAATAGTGTTGACCTTATTTTTGTAAATCATGTGTTGCGGTGATGATGAGTTTTCCATCACTTGTTGAAGCAACAATGATATGTTGGCCTTGTTTTCATACCTGGGGTATTGTGTCCTTGACCACCGAGTATGTGTTATAAACTCGTGGCAAGTATGGGATGCTTGGGTCATTAGTTGGTCGTGTAAGACAAGCATGTAATTTGCAAAACAATGTACTACAGGTTGCAGAGGTTGCAGGTGTCGGCTCATCGCTTAAGGCTCCGAAGAACAAAGGTGAAGGAGATGGAAGCGAGACCTTTTCAGGACACTTGTGATGCAGACCAGGTACAGAGAAGTTGCAGATTATTTTTCATGCTTTTGGAGGACCAAAAGCTCCTTAGTAGGGAGGATTGATCCAGGTGGATCTCCAGACACTAGTGGCATGAAAAAGGCTCAAAATTCAAAGTGGTAGAAAGACGATGAACTTGACATCAGATCGAAGTGCTCGTCGCCCTGATTCCAACGGTATGAACGACACTCTAATTTGAGTCCGGATGAAGGAGATAGAGGCAGTCAAAGTTGGGTTGAGTTTTTGCTGACTGGGCAAGATTAACAAAGACACAATTTGAACTTTTCTAGTGGATGGAATTCAGCAAACTCCGGCCAGATTCCAAGCGAAATTGTTGCCTCGTTAAAATGACTCCTTTAGCTTAAAATCAGAATTTTTACAAACGGCATATGGTTTTATTTAAACAAAAAAATATGAAAAAAGGGTGGCGAGCCACGAACCCCGCCACCCCAACTCTTATCCGCATAAAAAATATATATGTATTGGTGGAGGGATGGGCCACGACCCTCCGCCCCTCCCACGGAATGGTTGAATCAACATAAAACAGAGCAGAGTTTTGGGTGGGCCGGCCCTTGGGGCACGGACCCAATCCTGACACGCGTAACCACCATTGCAATGAAGCTGGTGGAGGTAGGTATGGGGGGTGGGCCGCCCAAGGCGGGCCCAACCCAACCCATAATTAAAAAAAAGGATTTGTTATATTAAAAAAGGAGGAGGCGGGGTTTGACTGCCTGACCTCCTCCATCATAACCGGATCCTAGAACCAACTCAGCCAACGGATTTATTGAGAAATCCACCACCATTTTATTATTTAAACTCAGTTCACCAGTGCACCCAGGAAGAGGGAGAGGGCACGGAAAACGAGGCAGACTATTTTTTAATTTTTAATGCAAGTACCATGACTGAGCAAAATTTCTAGGAGGGTGAAATTTTCACAGTGTCCAAATTGGACAAACTTTATGTTGATCTTACACCTCTCAATGACACGAACCTAATGGCGCAGTCAGTTTCTTGATCTGAGTGGTCGATTTGCAGAGGACCCGGAGAAGGGAATCTTTGACATCCGCTTCTTCAGATGGCCCTTGGTTGTGAGGTATATGTAGTGTGTTCATGTACTTCTTTTGCTATGCATTGTGCTGCACAGATCCCTGTTTGATGTTGATGAGGGATCTTGTTTATTACTTGTTTTCATGATTCCTGCTTGATGTGACGCGGAATCGTCTATGTGATGTACTTGTTGTCATGATTCATCATGTTATGTTTTGAGATCCCTTTGTTGTATGTTGATGGGATACTCATGTTGTCGTCATGCATGTTTGCATTGAGATCCCTTTTATGCCATGTTGGCGGGATGCTCATCATGCATGAGTTTGTGTCATATTGATAGGAGTCTTTTTGACTGAGAGTTCCTGTAGCGGAACATCTCTTAGAGCCACTCCTGCGTGAGGGCATTTTCCTTGTATGATTGCGACATCATCTCTTGTGTACATCATCACTATTGACAGCACTTAATGCAGCGGCCTACACCATCTTGACACCGGGGCCCGAAGACGTAGTCCCTCCTGGACGAACTCCATTATCACCGGCTTATGTTTTCATGTGTTGATGAATGTCATGTTCCTTTTCTTTACAACATGCACATGTATTCATTTATGTTATTTTAAAAATGCAATTTAACACATCACGAAAGTAAAAGGTCTTGGAAGGGTCCTTTGTCACACCTGGACCTGGATCACTCTGTTGATTTCGTGAGTTACTTTTGTATTGGTTACAATATATACAATGTTTCCATTTGGTAATACAAACATTTGAATGTTAAATTGTCTTTTACCACGATTCTATACAGACAATGCATGCCGTGATTTTAGATTTTTACTGTTTTTTCATTTTTCCTTTGTAAAGAAAATTGTCAAGTCTTGTATCGAAGCACAAACCTAAGGGTTTGGTCTCATTTGGGGACAACGAAATCAGTAATTACTTGTTTTTTTTCCTTCAATTTCTATAATGGTTCGTTGTTATTTTAGTTTGCATATTTGCCGAGCTCTGTAATGTTACAGTTATTAAATTCGAATTATTTCCTTTCAAAGTCTTCCTTGCTCAACATTTGGTTCTATCAATATTTTTCCCTTAAGTTTCTGTTTAATTCCACACGCTCGGTTACGAGGTTGTTGGCACTTTTGTCGGCTTCCTCCGTAGCCCAGGGACGTAGCAGGCTTGGCCTCGATGCTGGACTGTCCAAAGGGAGGTTTCCATATCTCTTATCCTAGGACTAACCACCATTTCTACGCGACCTCTCCTTTTAATGTTACAACATATTCGATATAACTGTAAAAAGGAAGAACATTTTCTTTTTCTTTTCAAGAAAAATACTGTATCGGTTAAACACAATTATGAGCATTTGATAACCCTCTCTCGGTTATATATATGTAAAGATTATTCTACAGGTTATTTTAATTATTCAATCTGGTAATATATGAAAGATTTGTTATTCCATAGTATACGTGTTTTTCTTATTTTTCCTCTATCTAGTTTCCTTTCCATACTAAGTCATATTGTATAGTTCTATTTCTATACAAGAAGTATTGTTCAAATTTATTTTAAAACCAGAAATATACTATCCAATTTTGTTCTTCATTTCCTCAGTCATAAATGTTGTTATGAAGTAATACTATACATTTCTATTTCTATACAAAGATGTATTATTCATCCAATTCTTTTTTTATTTCCTCAATAAGAAATGTTGTTCTTTTAAAAGAAAAGAAACATAAAAAATACAACAATGTAATGTACTTATCTAACTCCCTACCGAAACCATGAAGTCTCTCCTCCCAACCGTGAGGCTAGCAATGATGTCCAGTCTCCCCCCAAGCTTCCACTTGTCCAGACAATATAGGTATCAATCCTAAGTTGTCAAACCTCCAAACCTCAAGACCACCGGTCCAGTTTAGAGTCCCAACTTGCAAGGATTCTTTAAGGGTTCCACTGGCCCAAGACCAGCTCAAGAACTCCTCAGAAGTTGCAGCATCCTGCTCACCTGCACAACATCCTATGTCAGGCTTTCACTTTCCTTGCTTTCTTTCCTTTTGTTCCTCGAGCTCTTTTCTCCTCAAAAAAGATTTGCCTTCCTTGGAACTGTCCTTTCTATAGGAAAAAGAGAGTTTTAACTGATCTAACTATGTGGAGAATTTTATTTAATTATATATTAAATTTTTTTATTTTAATATTCAAAAAATTCTTTCTCAACCATGTCTGAATCACTACATTCCTTTTGTCTTTCACTTAGACCATAGTTAGTTTCAACATTCATAAAAAGTAGTAATAGTAATAAGAATAAAATTAAAACTATAACATGAATTCATAAAATTCCTACGGGGTTTCAAATCTTCCCCCCCTCAGACGAAACACCACCCTCGATGTTTAATTCAAATTGTTTAATCAAGTATGGATATGCTTATTGCATGAATTCCTTATCTTCCCAGGTGGCTTCGTCCGGACTAAAGTGCTTCCATTTCACTTTAACTTGGGCGATAGCTCGCCTCCGTAGCGTTTTTTCTCTCTGCTATAGAATGCATGGAGGTTCTACCAACAGTTCTCTGTCTGGTTCAACTTGCAACAAAATTTCAAGGTGTCATTGATAGTATCATCTGCAATGCTTAATTTCAAATTTTCCAATTTATATATTACATGCATATCCTGCCAACTAATCACATGTCTAGGATCGTAAACATATTTCTTTAATAACGATACATGAAACACATCATGAATCCTGATGTGAGCAGGTAGTGCTAGCATGTACGCCATCGGTCCAATTCTCTCTAGAATTTGGAAGGGCCCACAATATCGAGGTATTAGTTTAGCACAACTATTAGTGTCGGTATCTTCATCCCTTCATCAGAGATCAAATTCTCTTGTTGCATTGCATATTAGGTGTCTCGCTTAGTCAGCTGCATTCCATTAGGAGCATGGATCATCTGATGGTAGTGGTTTGTTGTACATTTTCCCTCATGTCTTTTACCTGCTAGCCCATTTTCATTTATCAAGATCATACGCAGTCACCTTTTTGTTTTTAAAATTCCAAAAGTCATTTTTAGGGTTTCACTTTCATTAGGTCTAGGGTTTTATCAAAAAGGCCTCCAAAATGTCCAATAACAGTGAGCAGGCGCATGAGGTGGTTGAATAAAGTTCCAGTACCAATAAAATTCATAATCAAGTGCTTAGAAATGTATTTTTCCTCAAAAACTCTGTTTTGAGGAAAAACAGAGTATTTTAGGATTTTATGGTATAAATTCATGTACTTTCAGTTCTTCGTATGTAAATCACTTCAGTGGCAACCTTGGTCACCTTGCCAAGCCTCAGTAGCTCCATCCCCTGCAAAGCAAACACAAATCAAGTCATTCAGTTCATCAAAAAGCTCAAAAAAGTGAAAAGCTCAAAAAACAAAGTTGACAAGTAAAGTCACATTGCAAACATTATAAAAGTGGGTTTTATGAAGGAAAAATTGAAAGCTCTTGTATATAAATCATCTTTACAATTCAAAAGCTCATTGGCACTCAAAGAAGAAAGATTGAGCAAAGTGAAGGTCATGTTGGAGAAAGAAAGCAAAATCGCAGCAAAGAGTTCCAGTTTTGGAGGCGCGGCGCATTGGGTGAGAGGCGCGGTGCATACAAGTGGCATGGCGCATTGGGTCGCCCTCCACAATGTTAAATTTATACTGGCGCGACACATAGAGCTACCAAGCCCGATTTGCTTAAAAATTCCCTCAAATTGCCAAAATCACTCAAGTCTTCTAGTTTGCAAGTAAGTTAAGCCCTCTTCCTTGCTAGTGAAGGAGTTTTTCATACAATTTATGGTGGTTATGTAAAAGAAAAATCAAACCCTACTTCCTTGCCATTTCTCAAGAAACTATTGCCTAGGGTTTGCATTGGTTATTTTGGCTGCCAAGTTCATTCTACCACTCCCTCACTTTTCACTCCTCCATTTATTTTCTCACCTTATCCACCCATTCCCCAACTTCCATATTCAGTCATCCCTATCCCCAATTCCCATTTTTCCCAAATCCTAACTATAAATTCCCAAACCCTAATTGTTGTCCCAAGAGCTTCATATCACCATTCAGTTGAGTGTACCATCATTCAGAGGGTTGTCATCATCATGTCAGGTTCCAATGGGTCATTTTACACCTTGTACATGCTTCAATTGTGCCTAAGTAAGGTTCATTTCCCTCTCCTAAGGTTTTGAAGGTAATTTCTCTTGGATGGTCAAATCATCAGCAAAACTTGTATCTTGATGTTCATACACCTTCCCCTATCCTTAGTGTACCTTATTAAACACTTCCCATCACTGAGATCCCCCAAATTCCTCATTTTCGCACAAACCCTAGTTTCTTGCTACAACTTGACAATTTTCTAGGCTAGGCCTGTGTTTTGCCCTTTTGGACCCCTTCCCCTCACTCAATCTTTGAAATTCCATTTTCCCCTGTTTCCCAACATCCCTCCCTACTTCCCAAAATTTTCTCAAGAATTTTGAAGCCCCTTATCTCCTTCATTTCCCTTCATTTCGACAAATCCCCTGTTCCACACATCGGGGTAGGTTTTACTCAAATGATGTTTCTGAGCAAGGAAAGATGAATTTGGAAAAAATGAGAGAGAGTTTTCTCCATAATAAGCCAAGGAAGAAAAACCTCCTTCACTTTTTACACAGGTTTCATGGTTTTAGAGAAATATCAAAAATATAGTTGCCTCAGGAGAATTGATGCACCTCTGAAGTGACCTTGGGAAAATCAAGATTTATCCTAGCTTGATTGGCCAAATGACTTGCTTGATGAGTCAAATGATAATTATACACAAATATCTTTCCAATGAGCTATCATGAGCTCAATTTTGGGTTGAGGAAGACCTTCAAAAGTTGACTGCAACAGCACTCTGCCTTTAGGCAGCCTCATTTTGCACATTTTTACCAGTCTTGGGAGGTTTGACTTTTGATAGGCCAAATGAACTCCAAATTGAAAAATTCAAGTCGGTTTGGAAATTATACTCAATAAGCTTTCCAACGAGCTATTGTACACCAAATTTGGACACTAGGAAGGCCTTCAAAACTGGTCTGCAAAAAGGCGCTACGCATAGAAATTTTTAACATAAGATTTTCTGCTCTATGTGCCGTGCCACCCAGCGCTCTCTTTTGATGGGAGCCTCCAAATGAAAAAAAAATCAGCATTTTCGGATTTGGAATGGAAAAATATGCTGGCCATACCAAGAAATTTGGATAAGTTTTGAGCCCTCAAAAAGGTAAAAAACACTCAAAAAATGACCTTACTGCCCCTATTTTGACACACAGGAATCAGTGTTGGGAGAACTGAATTTTGGAGGGGCAAATGGAGGCCAAATTGAAAAATTCCACTTGGGTTGGAAAGCATACAGGCAGACCTTTCCAACAAGCACACTTGGAGTGAATTTGGATACTAGGATAGCCTTCAAAAGTGGCTCCAAATAGGCGCTACGCATAGAGAAATCAGCGCGGCGCATAGAGGAAATTTTGCTCAGTTTGACCAAGTATACTCTATTTTTCGCCTAGCTTTTGCCAGTTTGACTTTTTCACCTTCTTAATGTCAAATTTTTGATGTCATTTAATGTACATTGATGGATCATGATGTAAATATGTCAAATTTTCACTTATGGAGGTAGAATCATCTGTTAAAAAGTTGTTTGAAATTGAATGAATTAGTTCCCTTGTTTCTAGAGGCATGCTATTCCACTGCCTAATTTCTAGTTCTTAGTTTAGAATTAGTTGGAACAACTCCTAAACATGTGAGCTCGACCCATAGAGGCTAGGATGAGCTATGGTTTGTCTATATTATGTGGTTTTTCAGTCATTAGCATGGTTGGACTTTTGAGAAAGCCTTGAGCTTCATTGTACACTCATATCAGCATTTTGGCTAAGGAATTGAGACCAGGGTTTGCAGCACTCTTTGGGATCCATGTGGAAATTTGTCTTGGTACAGTGCTTTATTTTGTAATTGTGAATTTTCTTATGTGTTATGTATGTCATTCTCTATCTTGTTTCTTCTTAACTAAGCAAACAAGAGTGTAAGTAGAATCCATTGAAATTGCAGTGCTCTACTTGAGGTTTGCTTTAGTTTCTTGATGTTTTCAGCTGTTTGGAGAGGATCCATGACTTTCCTTGCCCTCTTCAGCTCCTCACCTGTCTAATCCTTCCATCTCATTCAATTTTAAGTGCCAAAAACAATTTCCTACCTTGCCCCATTGAGACCTCTGCAAGACTGAGCCTCATTCCCCGCACCCAAAATCTGCCTTTTCATCTGAGCCAACAAATCATCATTTTGTTCAATCAAACTCTTGCACACATATACCTAGCCTAAGATCAGTATTTATATTAGTCATCTCAAGCCTTTAGCGATCATATTTTGCTGAGAGTGACCAGGAGAGAGCCCTCTCCTAACCTGGTAGGGCTAGCTACCAAGTTAAGCGTGGTTTGATGTTGGTCCTTGATCCTACCTTTCTCAGCTTGAGGTAAATCTAGGCACTAACAACAACCACCCCACTGCAATGTGCTTCTTTTAGGCTTTACACGTAAGTAAACATGATCTCCCACATGAAACTCTCAGTAGGTCCTCTTCTTGTTTTCATAAGTACTTTTCCTATCTTTGGCAGCTTTTAAGTTCTGGCACACTTTCTTGACCACGTGATCCATTTCAACAAGCATCTCGGGCCCCAATATTAACTTATCTTCTGGATTATTCCATTTGGTAAGAACCTTGCATTTCCTTCCATATAGTACTTCAAAGGGGCTGATTCCCAAATATTCGTGGTAACCATTGTTATAGGCAAACTCAACTAGTAAGTGGAGATACTCTTCCCACTTAGTCGGTTTCTGCATTACATACATTCTTAACATATCCTACAACGCTTGATTCACCCGCTTAGTTTGTCCATCAGTTTGAGGGTGATATGCGGTGCTAAACTGGATTTGAGTCCCCAGTCCTGTGAACAGGGCTTTCCAAAAAGTAGAAGTATATTTTACTTCCATGTCTGAGGTTACCACTCTTGGTATACCATGTATCCAAAATATCTCTTTCATAAAGATACCATCAATTTCAATTATTTTATACGTGGATTTTATCGGTATAACGTGAGTTGTTTTACTTAACTTATCCACCACTACCATGATGGAGTCATTTAGTTTCTTGGGTTTAGGCACTCTTGTTATAAAATCCAGTGTAATGGTATCCCATTTCCATTCTGGAATGGGGAGGGATGGAGCAATCCAGCAGGATGTTGATGTTCTGCTTTAACTTGCTAGAACTCCAAAAATTTAGCCAAGTATTCGGTGATATCCCTCCTCATTCCTGGCCAAAATATTTTTTTTTAATTGCAAAAAACAGTTTTTGGTATCCGGGGTGAGACACATATGGGCTTCTATGAAACTCATCCAGCATAAATTGCTTAACACAAATCTGGTTAGGAACATATATTCTTCCCTTAAAGGTTAGTAATCCATCACTGTTTAAACCATAATCGGATTTCTTTCCCAACTTCTGTGCTTGAATGGCTTGCTGCCATAAAAACTTATATTCAGGGTCATCATGGGCAACTTCTTCAATTTTCTCTAGAAATTTTAATTCCACCCGGCTGTACCTAATTTCATGTATGCAGTATAAATTTCTACTCAGCGCATCAACCACTCGGTTCTCCTTTCCTTTAATATGCTTTATATCAAAGTCAAATTCACTCAGAAAGCAGTCCATCTAGCTTGATGAGCATTTAAATGAGCTTGGCTAAAGAAATTTGTTAAACTACTATGACCTATCATTAACAAGAATTTATTACCCAGTAAGTAATGTCGTCGTACCTTTAAAGAATGCACCACCGCAGTTAGTTCCAAATCATAGGCATAATATGGTTGCTCATGATCCTTTAGTTTATGTGATTTGTAAGCTATGACATTTTCATCCTGCATCAACACCCCTCCAACACCTTCCTTGCAAGCATCAGTACATACAGTGAACTCTTTCTTCAGATCCGCCACTTTTAAAATAGGGGCAGAAGTCAGTGATTGCTTCAAGCATTCAAAAATTTGTTGACATTATGTTGTCCACTTGAAAGCCTTTCATTTATTTTATAGGGAGGTAATCAGATAGTCAATTTCAGAAAATCCTTCAATAAATCGACGATAGTATCCAGCTAACCCCATGAAGGACGAAATGTTTGCAACATTCCTGGGGATAGGCCATTGCATGATGGTTTTGATTTTTTGGGGATCTACTTCTATTCCTTATGATGATATAACGTGTCCCAAATACTAAATTTGATTCTTGTAGAAATCACACTTACTGTATTTAACATATAGTTGGTTATCCCATAAAGTTTACAGTACAGTCCTCAAGTGTTTTTCATGGTCCTCCAAATTCTTAGAGTATATGAGAATATCGTCAATAAAGATTAGGACAAATTTGTCTAAATAGGGATGGAATATACCATTCATCAATCTCATAAACGTGGTAGGGGCATTGGTAAGCCCAAAGAGTAACACTACAAACTCATAGGTGTCTATATTGAGTCTGGAATGTTATCTTACAACTATCCTCCTCCTTAATTCGTATTTGATGATACCTTGACCTTAAGTCAATTTTTCAAAACACCCTTGCCCCTTTAACTTGATCAAACAGATCATAAATCCTTGATAGTGGGTATTTATTCTTAATAGTCATATTGTTTAGCTATCTATAATCAATGCACAACCGCAATGTACCATCCTTCTTCCATACAAATAATACAAGGGCTCCCCAAGGTGACATGCTTGGGCATATATAACCCTTAGCAAAAAGTTCTTGTAGTTTCATTTTGAGTTATGTTAATTCAGATACTCTCATACGATATGATGTCCTTGATACTGGGGCTGCACCCGGAATTAACTCTATGGTGAAATCAATGTTCCGCTTAGGTGGCAGCCCAGGTATTTACTCTCGGAAAACATCAACAAATTCTTGAATAATTGGTACATCCTCCAAGGTGGTTATTTCATCTTTAGAATTTGTATAACCTACCTAAACTGCATAAATTTGGAAGCCTTTTCGAATGCATCTCCCCAACTAGTTGGTGGTAATAAGTCGCAATTTAACAACTCTCTTGATTCCTTGAATCTATTGCCTTTCACCATTCTCTCCAATGAAACTTACAGTTTTCTCTTTGGAATTTACTATTGACCAATGTTTCTCCAACCAATCCATTCCAACCAATACATCATATGCACCTAAAGGTAAAATATTTAAATCCGCTACAATTTGTTATCCAGCTGCCTCAAGGGAGAAATTTTGCACCTTAACAGCCACCCTTCGTTTCGGTCCAGTATCCAATTGCACCAACCAAGGGGTTTTAAATCTCATTTTCTGTAAATTACACAATTCCACTGTTTTGGAATATGTAACTCAAACTTGCACTTGGATCGATTAAAATGGAAACAAAATGTTTAATTCGGTTTCTATCATTGTAGGTCGATATTCAGCCTAGCCATCACCTAAGGATGCGTTAATCCATGAAATACTTCTAGCCACGTCTCCTATCCTAGATGCTTCTTGAAGGTTAGGAACTTGCTTAGTACGAGTGCGGTGAAGAGAATTTTTGAAATAATGGGGTTCTCCACAACCCCAACATTGTAAAGGGGGTTTCTATTGTTGACTAGCTTCTGGTCGACTTGCCACTTCTGATTACTTGACTTCAACCTGCTGTCCCGTTTTCTTTTGATTTCTACCCACCATTTTTGACTACGGTTTCTTATTCATAATTTTTATATTAGTGGATTTTTCCCCTCGAAAATTCTAGAAATTATTTAGAACTTTCCTATTTAGCCCCCCTTTGCTACCCTCCCCTTTTTGTTTCATTTGTTGGTAGAAAATTTAGGGGCTTCGTCCTTTGTTTTTGGATAGTAAAATTCTAGTTTTTCCTTCATAGAAATGGGCAGGCTGTTGATGAAGCATTGTATCTTGGCTTTATCCTCCCGAAGGTATGGGACATATCCAGTAAAGATGTAAATTTAGTTGCAAACTCATCTATAGTCAACTGGCCCAGCCTCAAGTCATGAAACTCCTTTGCATTTTCATCATAGAAGCATTCATTTAAATATTTATCTTTGAAGTGTTTCTGAAATTCAATCCATGCGACTTCCTGCTCCTCGATTTCCCAACCAACTTTGACTTCTTCCCACCACAGGGTGGCTTTTCCCTATAACTGATAAATTTCCAATCTGGCTTTCAAATTGTTATCATATTCATATACTTGAAAATATTTATTCATATTGATCAGCCAAGCCTCAGTCGCTTTCTCAAGCTCACCATCAAATATTGGGGGTTTTATCTTCTTGAACTCCCCTTGAAGTTCAATTTTATGTTTCTTAGCCCCCCCGTTAAACGAGACATTATCTGATCTTCCTTCTTCATCATTACGTCCCCCTTATGATACCTCGTTGTATTCCCCATAACGAAATGCCTATGTGAGGTTTCTATTTCTTGCACTGGGGTTGGGTCCCTGGTGATTCTGCTGGTTGTAACAGCTCTAGAGAAAATTCCATGTAAAAATATATAAATACCACAGATGATGGGACACATATTCCAAGTTGAATGGTGGGGGAAACATCCTAATGGGTTTTCATTTGGTTGTTTATGGCTAAGGAAATTGGCTAAGGCATTAAAGAGGCAAAAATATATTTTGGCACATTTATTTATGAAAATAATTGAAATTAGGAGAAAAGGAAGTTGAAAGTTCATAGGTTGCATGTGAGGAGGAAATTAAAGGAAAATGAAGAAAATAGAGGCCTCGTTAATAAAAAGGATTCTGATGATCAGTTGGCAGGCTCTTGGCTAAGACTTGGTTAGTTTAGTTTTGGAGCTCTTTCATTATTCTTTCTCTCTCTCATACTCTCGGATATTTAGAGTTTTCCTGGAGCACTCTTGGAGGGTGTGGCATACTTGGATTTTTCAAGCAAGAAGGAAAAGGAAGAGAAAGAAAGCACAAGAGGGCATCATTATCAACAGCTACAACAGGTTTTGATTGCAGGTATCAAGTTACATGTATATTTTCCTCACTAGTTTTGGCATGCATGGCATATGCATGTGGATTTATGGTTGTGATCTGTCATTGGCATGGAGGATGGACGATATTGACAGTGGATTACCTAGGCTTGCCATTTCCTGGATAGCCATGGCGATTGTGGGTTACTTTCATTGTTTGTTTTTTGTTGGTCCTCATGTTCCTTAGCTTAGGTTGAGTTACTAGTACTGGAGCCTTGGTTGGATAAACACTCTGGAGCCCTGTATCAGCTTGGGTTGAGTTACTAGTCCTGGAGCCTTGTTTGGAAAAACGCTCTAGAGCCCTTGGTTGGACAAATGCTCTGGAGCCATGGATGGCTGGGATAGAGACCAATTTGATGATGGTTTTGTTGATGTCTGACCGTGAGGTGGAATCATTGTTTTATGGGTTGAGGTGGATGGCCTCTGGAAGCCCTAGATGAGTTTTGATTGATGTGTTCTATGATATCCCACATTCATGCTTGGAATATGGCACGGGGGTGAATGACTGAAGAGAGATTTGGCGTAGCCATTCTACAATCGGGTGGAAGGTGGAAGTCCCATCCCGGGTTTGGATTTTTGCATCATTAATGAAAGGTTATTTATCCTTGTATCTATATGAGAATTATGATGGATTATATGTGGTTCATATGGCTGTTATTTCATTAGTATTTATGTCCCTATTATGCTGGTTATTTACATGTTTTATGACAACATCCATGAGTGGCTCTCATCATGTTCTTAATTCTTATTGAATGATCAATGTATCTATGACCTAATGGATTAAATGGCAGCTAATGTGATAAGGAGACAATGCTTCATAGGGAATCTCAGATAAGTATGAGACCCCTATGCTCAAATATGTTATTTACACTTGTAGGTTGCATATTTACTAAGTGTTTGACAAAATTCCTGTCATGGCCAATAGGGGTCCAATTAAGGTTTTGAACAAGTATTTGTTTTAGTATTGTCATTTCCATGTTATTTTACTGATTTGAAGAGATGGTTCAATTATGGGCAGTGACCTAGGCTCTAGGCCTGAAAAAGTGGATCAAATCCCGAAGTTATTGGCATACCACTGACAATCTGGGTCTTTGGACACTGGAAGGTAAGCTTGTGAGAGCGACTTTGGGTTGTTGGTTGCATGCATGCCTTGTCATGGGAGTGAATTTGGGTTTAGTTCATCTAAATGCTAGGTTAACTCAGGGATTGGGCACCTGGAGTGGTGGATTAGCTCCCGGGGGTCCTGAAATACCTGAGGGAGGTCTG
Source organism: Pinus tabuliformis (assembly GCA_031772625.1). Taxonomy (NCBI): domain Eukaryota; kingdom Viridiplantae; phylum Streptophyta; class Pinopsida; order Pinales; family Pinaceae; genus Pinus; species Pinus tabuliformis. Next base: position 1,561,561,348 of record CM062816.1, read on the forward strand.
TGTGTTATGTTTCTGTCAATTCCATTTCCTTAAGGTTACCTAGGAGGTTGAATCATATCATAGTAGCCTCTCGTCGCTTGTTTACACCGGCTGGTGGATTGCTTGGGTAGATGTGGGATGAGGGTGTTACACTAGTCTGACAGACCTTTCAAGATCCTCTCTTATTCTTGCCTCAACCTTTCATTGTCAACTCTCAGGCTGGTCATTTTTGTTCGCAGTTGCTGAACTGTTTCCAACAATGCAACGTTTGCATGATGGGATTCCTCCCCCAACTGCACCCACATTTCTGGGTCCGTTTCCATATAAGATATGTTGGTTCTCATTCGGGGTTCAATTCCACTCTGCAACCTTTCTTTGTATTATGTGCAAAGCAACAATGTTCTTACATTTTATTTAACCCCGCTTGGCCACAGTGTTGAACATTGGGTGCTTTGATACCATTTGTGACACCCACTCACTACTAAAAAAAAAAACTATACAATTTACCCGCTGTTAAGTACATTTACAAGTTTTTGTTTAAGTTGTTTCAATGGTCTTACATGATATTCGATATACAATGGAATAAATGTTATATTTCTTTTATTAATAAGGGGTTCCACCGTGGTGTACTTAACCACGTAAGGAGGACTGATCAATTGTTATTTAACATTTTCTTGTCTATTGTTTAGCTCCTATTGTCACCCCGACCTTTGAATAGGTGTTGTTTGCAATGTTTAATTATTATGATATGACCTCTCACATCTCGACCATCCATATGCATATTGATCCGGCAGTCAGGAAAAAAGAGGGATCGTATAGCTAACTGCGCTAGCCCGAGGTTCGTGAAACTTTCCTTAATTCCTTCATTTCGAGTTAGGGTGTTCACTCTGCAAATCACTCTGCAACTCGTTTCATGAACATTGTCATGCTATCCTATAAGTTTCTTCCCTACAGACTAAATCATTTCTCCTTCCAAAGAGGGATTCTGGAGTATTTTTTTCCATTGACTACTTTTCTCCTCGCATGGAGTCTTACTTCTGGTTCAAAATCAGCGTCAGGGTTCTTAGTTGGATGCATGACAATGGTCTTACCTTTAGGACCAAGTATTACTCCTCTACTCTTTTTAAGGTCCTTAGATGTTTTTTTAAAAGGGTATCTGAGAAGTGATTTGCTCGATTCACTATTTGCAAGACAGCATCGAAGCATTTTTACGAGGGATTCAGGTATTCCCCTACCCCGTCGCTTTGTATTGTTGCTTATATGACCTGTTAAAAATCTTATGTTTTAATTTACTTGGGGTTCCTGTGTGCAGGTACTCTGACCTTGTTTTCTCACATCGGTTATTCAAGATGTGTCCATAAGCTACTTATATGCCTCCAATTTTTTGCGTTAACCAAGTTCTTCTTTTTACCTACACTCACGGTACTAAAGGGGGTTTGAGGCTTGATATAATGTGCTTTGTTTTTAATACCCTAAGGGTTTAAGTACTGAACTATTGATATTTAAGAGGGTTTCTTTGTGAATCAATTTCATCTATATACTACTTCTTAGATATAGTTGGTTAGGAGGGTTTCCCTCTCTCTACGACACAACTTTTCGTTATCGTTTGATTATGATATCTAGATAGTATTATGAACTAATCTCTTGATACAATGGTTAATGAAGAAATATAGTTTTTATCATGACTCTTTTGATGTTGTGAGTTATTTTTGTACTTGTTACACTGTATACAATGTTTTCATTTAGTAATACGAATAGTTGAATGTTCAATTGTCTTTTACCATGCTTCTATAAAGACAACACAGACCATGATTTTAGATTTTACTCTTTTTTTTTTCGTTTTTCCTTTGTAAAGAAAATTGTGAATCCTTGTATCGAAGCACAAACCTAAGGGTTTGGTCCCGTTTGGGAACAACGACCTAAGTAATTATTATTTTTTTTCCTTTAATTTCTATAATGGTTTGCTGTTATTTCAATTTGCATATTCGCTGTTCTCTGCAATGTTATAGTTATTAAATTCAAATTATTTCCTTTCACAGTTTTCCTTGCTCGACATTCGGTTCTCTCAACATTTTCCCCTCAAGTTTCTATTTAATTCCACACGCCCGATTGCGAGGTTGTTGGCATTGTTGTTGGCTTCCTCCGCGACCCAGGGACGTAGCAGGCTTGGCCTCAATATTGGATTGTCCTAAGGGAGGTTTCCAGACCTCTTAACCTAGGACTAACCACCATTTCTGCACGACCTCTCCTTTTAATGTTATAGCATATTCTATATAATTGAAAGAAGGAAGAATATTTTTTTTACAACAAAAGATTGTATCAGTTAAACATAAGTATGAGTAGTCTAGAACCCTCTCTCGGTTATGTATATGTAAAGATTATTATTTTTTGCTACAGGTTATTTTAATTATTCAATCTGGTAATATATGAATGATTTGTTATTCCACAATATACTTGTTTTCTTTCTTTTTCCTCTGTCTGGTTTCTTTTCCATACAAAGTTATACTGTACAATTCTATTTCTATACAAGAAGTACAGTTCAAATTTCTTTTAAAACCAGACATATACTATCCAATTTTGTTCTTCATTTCCTTAGCTAGAAATGTTGCTATGAAGTAATACTATACAATTCTATTTCTATACAAAGATGTACTCTTCATTCGATTCTTCTTTTATTTCCTTGGTAAGAAATGTTGTTCTTTTAAAAGAAAAGAAACATAACAAATACAGTAATGTAAATATATTTATCTAATTCCTTGCCAAAACCAGGAATTCTCTCCTACCAACCATGAGGCTGGCAATGACGTCCAGTCTCCCCCCGAGCTTCCACTCGTCCAGATAGTGTAGGTATCAATCCTAAGTTGTCCAACCTCCAAACCTCAAGACCACTGGTCCAGTTTAGAGTCCCAACTTGCAAGGATTCTTCAAGGGTTCCACTGGACCAAGTCCAGTGCAAAAACTCCTCAGAAGTTGCAGCGTCCTGCTCACCTGCACAATGTCTTGTGTCAAACTTGCTCACCTACACAATGTCCTGTGTTAGACTTTCACTTTCCTTGATTTCTCTCCTTTTGTTCCTCATGGTCTTTTCTCATAAAAAAAGATATGCCTTCCTTGGAATTGTCTTTTTTTACAGGAAGAAGAGAATTATAAGTGACCTAACTCTGACCTAACTCCTTGGAAAGTTTTATTTAATTATATATTAAAAGTTTTTCTTTTAATGTTCAAAAACTTTTTTCTCAACCATGTATGAATCACTACATTCCTTTGCTCTCTCACTTAAACCATGGTTAGTTTCAAAGTTCATAAAATAATAATAATTGTAACAAGAATAAATTAAAACTAGCACATAAAGTGATAAAATTCTTACGGGGTGTCACACAACAAATTGTTGAGAAATAAAAGATGGAGTAGTCTAAAATATTAGACGTATTTTATTTTTATGGGTTAGAATGGGAATCATCTACAGAGACGGAGAAATAAAAGATGGAGTAGTCTAAAATATTAGATGTATTTTAGTTTTATGGGTTCGAATGGGAGTCATTTATGGAGGCGGAAGAATTGCGGGGACGGTTGAAAGTGGCTAAATCGAGGCAAAAAGATTTTAAAAAATCTTATAGATTCAACACCATCAAAAACCTCCAGGACACCTAAAATTATGAAGTTCGACAACTTTTACATGAATTCACAAAAATCCTTGCTAGATTTTTTCAAAATATAACTGAAATTTCCATAACTTTGAGAACAAAAAAGCATAATGGACATTAAAATGCTCTGATAATCTTTTTTGGAGTAAGTTATTGTAAAAAATTGTGATTTTCTTTTTAAATATATTTTTAAATATATAATTGAATTTAATAATTAAAAAAAATATTAATAAATTCAAAACTTATCATTCCGAGAAAATCTCTATGAAATCTAACAAAATCTAAAATAAAAAAAAAACATTAAATGCATAATAATAATTGTGTTACCTTGATTTTCGTTCAAAAGAAGGGCGTTCTCGTTCAAAACAAGGTAACAGGAGCAAGAAGGACCGTCAAAATTATCTGTTCTTTGCTTTCGGCGAGAAAATCTCTATCAAATCTAACAAAATCTATAAAAAAGCATTACCTTTGTTTTCGTTCAAAAGAGCAGTCATTCAGAATAAGGCAAGGGGAGCAAGAAGGACCGTCAAAATTATCTGTCCTTTCCTTTTGGCGAGAAAATCTCCATCAAATCTAAACAAAATCTATAAAAAAGCATTACCTTTGCTTTCGTTCAAAAGAAGAGTGTTCTCGTTCACATCATTCAGATAAGGCAGGGGGAGAAGGAAGGACCCTCAATATTATCTGTCCTTTCCTTTTGGCAGAGAAAATTCCGGGAACTTTCTTTTAAAGTGAGGAAAAGAAAATTAACAAAGTTCCTATGATGAAAGTTGGAACTTTCTTTTAAAGTGAGGAAAAGAATACTATCAAAGTTCCTATGATGAAAGTTATCCATCCCCTTGAGTTCGGTGAAATTGAAACTTTGCTCCTGTTCCATGGAATCTCATTATGCTGCTCTTCTTTAACTAATTCTTGGGATTAGAAAAGATGGAGTAAGATAACCATGAACTTATTGTTGTACTTTAAAATGTGGTGTGAATATATATAACTACTGGATTCAGTGTTTTTTGAAATTTCTGTGTAAATTATCAAACACAAACTTATCGTCACTCCCGCATCGTAACAAAAATTGGTCAAAGAAAAATAATAGAATAAGTGATAAACAATTGTGTTATATTGGCTTCCTTTCAGATGAAGATTTCTGTGGTTCCCATCATAGAAAAGAAAGCATGGGGAGCTGGAAGGGCCCTCATTGTTCATTACAGCACAAGCTGTCACGAATCTCGTTTTCACTGTTATAGAAATCTCGTTTTCACTGTTTGCTATAATGGCGATCATGCTCTTTCACATCCTTGGAAAAAGAATGAAAGAATCTTTTTTTTTTTTCATTATTGAAATGACAAAAACTAACTATGACGCTGCTTCACAACTATAAGTGTGCAATTCTTTGGTCCTATCTATCAATGTATGAGAGTTATAGGTTACAAAATCTCAGCATTAGTGTTCACAATCCCGGGTTGGTTTTTAGTTACATAATTTCTGGTTCCCTTCCACAAGGCTCTGCTCTTGTAGTGTTAATATTGATTGAGGATTTCATTAGCTGGAGAGAATTTTTCATTTTGAGATTTCTCAATATTGATATTCACCGTTCTGGGGCTTTGTTATTTTGTGCTATCAAGGGAGTTGAACATATTTTTTTATCATGGGTGATCCTGGTTTCGTATCTGGATTTATTAATGTGGGCATAGACATGGCTATCCACCAAATTATCGATCACGTTAACATTGCTCTCCGTTGCAAGAAAGAATTGGCCAATTTGAAGCGCCTGGTAATGGAAATTGAGCCAAAGTTGAAGGAAATCCAGCACTATCGCTTGCAATTAAATAGCAAGAAAATCTCAATTCCTCAAAGCAACAATAAGCTGAGACCCTCGGCTGTTAATAAATGGCTAAAGGAGCTGGATGCGCTTCTCCGACCAGCATCAGCAATGGCGCAACAATGCAGTACAATCGCTAAGTATGACGTGATTTCTCGTCATAGAATGAGTAGAAGGATTACTCGTTTGATTTCAGATATCAGAAAGCATCTCCAATCAGTCCCTTTGATTAGCATGCTCCAAAATGAGGAGCTCCTAGAGAGACTTTCAAGAATCGAAGAGTTGCACGCCTCTCCAGTTTCAGCCTCTACTTCTGCAACGCCCACCCAACCTGATGCTTCAAGAGGTTTCTTCATCAACGAACCCCTTATCGTGGGGCAACACAATGCCTTTGCAGCACTAGAGAAGTCAGTGATTGAGGCAGAGGGTGAGTCTTCCTTTTCGTGCATTGGCGTGCTGGGCAAGGGTGGTTCTGGTAAAACACTCCTCCTCAAGACCGTCTTCAATAGCGAAAAGGTGAGGGATTTCTTTTCCAATGGATTGTTGCTTTGGCTGACTGTTTCGCAGTCTCCATCTTTCACAAATCTTAGGAATCAACTCTCTTCCCAAATAGGCATGCAAGCAAACATAAATCCAGATCAAAATATGAATGAAGAAGCTATAAAAATATGGTTGCATGAGAGTATGCAGGGCAAAAGGTTTGCGTTGTTCTTGGATGATGTATGGGAGGAGGGTGGCAGATTGCTAGAGGAATTGGGTCTACTCCGGCTAGCCGACCATTCCACCTCCAAAATTGTTGTGAGTTCAAGGAACCAGAAAACGCTGCTGGAGATGGGAGTTAATCCAGATAAGTCCACATTGATTAGATTAGGCGATTTGATGGAGGATGATAGTTGGCGGCTGTTTGTTTATCATGCTTTTCCACATAACAGTGGAAATCTGCCAGGAAACATCAACGAAGCAAAGGCGAGGGTTGTGTGTACAAAGTGTGGAGGACTTCCCTTGGCAATCAAAACAGCAGGGAGGGCAATGGCAGGCATTATTGATGCAGAAGAATGGAACTTGGCAGTCCACAGGTTGTCAAACGCCAACAGCGAAGTCTATGATTGCCTCAGGTTTAGTTATGACGCATTGGGCAACTACAACATTAATCTCCAATTGTGCTTTCTGTACTTAGCTGCTGCCTTCCCGGAAGACCAAATTATTTGGGTAGAGCTCATCAGTATGTTGTGGTTAGGAGAAGGACTGCTGGAAAATCAGGCTTGCCACGACCAATTCCAGTTCGGAAGAATCTACCTCAACAATTTAGCAGACCGTTGTTTGATTGAACCGACAGTCAGAGACATTGATGGATCCGTGCAATATTTCAGGATGCACGACGTTGTGCGCAGTTGGGGAATACAAATTGCTGAGCAGCAAGAGAGCTTCTACTGTAGCGTAGGTAAGGGTCTCAGAACATTGGATGCAAATGAATGTTTAGCACGCACTAGAATTTTGTTGACTGGCAACCAGTTGGCTTTTCTTCCAGAGTCTTTCAGAGCTCCAGAAATCTACACATTAACATTGTATGGAAACAGAGATTTGGGAAAACTTCCAAGAAGGGTGATTGAGAGCATGATCTCTCTTAAGGTTCTGGATTTGAGTCGTACGTCCATCCAATCATTGCCTGAAAATATTGGCTGTTTGAAACAACTTGCATGCCTAAGATTAGCGGACGTGCCAATCAAAAGGTTACCAGCATCTGTCTCCAAACTTGTAAATCTCCAAATCCTTGATCTTAGTGAATCTGGAATTACAGAATTACCGTGGGGCATTTATTGAAATAAGAGCAGAGAAAGAAAGAATAGCAAGAACAAAATGAGAGAAGACCAAGAAATAGAAACTGAATGTGTATCTCTTTATTCCAGAATGATTTTTCATCTACATGAACTTTCGATATATTCATGTCATTACCGTTACATAACTAAAAACTAAATTGGTTACAAAAAACTGTTTGACTTTGTTAGTTTAACCCAGTTCGTTGTCAAACCAACAAACTCCACCTTGACAACAACTTTCCCATTCATCATCTTTCCTGCAAGCCAAGAGAAGCTAAACACCACCGCAACTTCTCTACTGTAACTGGCTTTGTGAATATGTCTGCACAATTTTCTCGTGTGTGGACCTTTTTAAGAGCTACTTTTCCACCATCGATCACATGTCTCAGAAAATGATATCTCACATCAATGTGCTTGGTTCTGCTGTGATAGGCAGGGTTTGTGGCCAAGTGAATAGCACTTTAACTGTCACAAAGTACACTCACTTTCTCCTGCGTTCTTCCGATTTCATCGAGCAAACCCTTTAACCAGATTGCTTCTTTACTGGCATCTGAAGCAGCTATATATTCAGCTTCGGTAGTGGACAATGCAACCGTGTCTTGAAGCTTTGACATCCAACTAATTGCTCCACCTGCAAGAGTAAAGACATAACCTGTAGTAGATCTTCTTTTGTCCAAATCACCTGCATAGTCAGCATCTACATATCCGCAGACTGATCCTTCACTACCATTAAAGACGATGCAATGATCTCTTGTGCCTCTTAGATATCGAAGCACCCATTTCACTGCTTGCCAATGTTCTTTACCTGGATTTGCCATGAATCTGCTGACAACTCCCACTGCATGTGAAATGTCGGGTCTTGTAGATACCATCGCATACATCAAGTTGCCTACCGCATTTGCATATGGTACATGAGACATATACTGCTTTTCTTCATCAGCTCTAGGACTCAAAACCGAAGAAAGCTTAAAATGGGAAGCTAGGGGAACATTAACAGGTTTCACATTATTCATAGAAAACTTTCAAGTACCTTCTCCACATACTTCTGCTGTGATAACCAAAGCTTACCATTTTTCCTGTCTCTATGTATCTCCATGCCCAAGATATGTTTTGCTGCTCCAAGATCCTTCATATCAAACGCCCTAGAGAGTTGAGCCTTTAACCTGTTGATCTCTTCCATGCTTTTGCTTGCAATAAGCATATCGTCAACATACAAAGCTAAGATAATGAATATGCCATTGAAACTTTTGAAGTACACACAATGATCATACTCACTTCTTATAAAGTTCTGGCTCACCATGAAGGAATCAAACTTCTTGTACCATTGTCTGGGAGACTGCCTCAGACCATACAATGATTTTCTGAGCTTGCAAACTAATCTTCTGTTGCGACCTCGTACAAAACCTTCTGGTTGTTCCATATATATCTCTTCGTTCAAATCACCATGTAGAAAAGCTGTTTTAACATCTAACTGTTCTAACTCAAGATTAAGCAACGTAGTTAGTGCCAACACAGTACGTATAGAAACAAGTTTTACAACTGGAGAAAAAATCTCATGAAAGTCTATACCTTCAACCTGAGAATACCCTTTTGCTACTAGTCTCGCCTTATATCTCTCGATACTACCATCAACTTTCCGTTTCAGCTTGAAGACCCATTTACATCCAACAACACTTCTCCCTTCAGGAAGCTCTACAAGATCCCAGGTATTGTTCTTGGCTAAGGAGTCCATTTCTTCTTCCATAGCCTTTTTCCATTTCTCGCTATCTGTATCATCTATCGCTTCCTGATAACAAGACGGTTCCCCATCTTCAGTAACCAAAGCAAAAGATGAAGCAGAATCTTCATACCTTTTGGGAGTTTTCCTTTCCCTTGTTGATCTTCTCAGAGTGACTGGTTGCTGAACTGGTTCAGAAACTCGCACTGGTTCAGAAGCTTCAACGGCTTCCTTTGTGTCTTCAACACCTTTGTCTCCAGAAGTCTCTCCTTCCTTTCGACTGTCACCGAAAGATCTAGCCTCCAACTGAACTCGTTGACTCGGCGATACCTGTTCCTGTTCCACTCTTTCAACATTCGATTTTAACAAAGAGGATTCATCAAACGTTACATCTCTACTAATGACTATCTTCCGCAATGTAGGATCCCACAACCTATATCCTTTCACTGCATAGTCATACCCAACAAAGACATAACATTTCGACTTTGGATCTAATTTTGAACGCTGATTTTTCGGAATAAGAGAATAAGCATCACAGCCAAATATCCTCAAATGAGAATAGTCACAAGACTGACCTGTCCAAACTTCTTCGGGAATTTTATAATCAATCGCTACTGAAGGTGATCTGTTAACTAAATAACAAGCAGTAGATACTGCTTCTGCCCACAACTCCTTTTGCAAGTTAGCATTGCTGATCATGCTTCTGGCTCTTTCCATAAGAGTCCGATTCATACGCTCAGCAACACCATTTTGCTGAGGAGTATAAACAACAGTTTTGTGTCTAACAATGCCCTCATCCTTACAGTATTGTTCAAACTCAACAGAAGTGAACTCACCACCATTGTCAGTTCTTAGACATTTAATAGATTTGCCTGTTCTTTTCTCTACCATTACTTTAAATTGTTTAAAGACATTGAATACATCAACTTTCCTTTTTAGCATATAGACCCAAACTCTACGAGAGTAATCATCAATGAACGTTAAAAAATACAATGCACCTCCATATGACATAACAGGGGAAGGCCCCCACAGATCAGAATGAATGTAGTCTAAAACATCTTTACTATTATGATTGCCAACTTTAAATCTCTGTTTACACTGTTTCCCATACACACAATGTTTACAGAAATCTAAATTCAAGGATTTCAGACCGGGAAGAGATTTACGTTTCATTAGTATGTGAAGACCTTTCTCGCTCATATGACCCAAACACTGATGCCACAGACGAGTACCTGCTTCTTCCTTTTCTGACGTAACCGCTGCTTCACCGACCTGAGTACTTCCTTTTAACCTGTAAAGATTCCCGACCTTTTCTGCCTTCATAACCACAAGGGCACCTTTGAAGACCTTCAAGACGCCATCCTGACCTGTAAACTTATAACCATCTGAATCCAACACTCCCAAAGAGATTAAATTTTTCTTCAAATCAGGCACATGTCTAACACTAGTTAATGTCCTAACTGCGTTATCATACATCTTAATCCTGATATCTCCCATCCCAACAGTCTGACATGACATATTGTTACCCATAAACACAGAACTACCGTTTACATTTTCATACGAAGTAAACCAATTTCTATGTGGGCACATATGATGCGAAGCACCAGAGTCTAACAGCCAACTATCAAAACTCTGAGAGACATTACATTCAGGTGAAGTTTCATCTATCATACACAATTCTTCAGCAGATAAAACTTCGTCTACAATACCTGAATCAGCCTGATTCGCTTCGTTCTTCAGGTTTTCGGATTCCTTCCGTTTCCAACAGTCCTTCTTCAAGTGTCCAACCTTACCGCAGTTCCAACATTTTGCCTTACACTTCTTGCCCTTCGATTTCGACCTGGAAGACCCCCTTGGTTTGTCTCCTCTTTCCTTTGAGCGTCCTCTAGCGACCATGGCTTTTGATGTAGTTGTATCGGTGCTGGATTTCCTTCGTACTTCTTCAGACATACGAGCTCCCACGACTGATTCAAACTTCAAAGAATCAGCAGAGCTGAAGCTGATTGAGGTTACGAAGTGATCCCATGATTCAGGCAGAGAACACAACAAGGTTATGGCTTTATCTTCTTCCTGTATTTTGACTTCCATATCTGTTAATTGACAAATTAGTGTATTAAAAACATTCAAATGTTCTGCAACGCTTGAACCTTCTTTCATTCGAAGACTGTATAATTGTCGTTTCAGATAAATTCTGTTGGTTAATGATTTTGTCATATAAAGGTTTTCAAGTTTTTCCCACAAACCTGACGCCGTAGTCTCTTCAACGATGTTGAAGAGAACTTCATCCGCTAGACATAGCCGGATGGTACTGAGAGCTTGGGCATCCAAGTCCTCCCAGTCTGAAGTAGTCATGGTTGTAGGTTTCTTAGTAACCCCATCCAATGCCTTGTGCAACCCTTGTTGCACAAGCAAATCCTTAACCTTCAGTTTCCAATGAGCAAAATTGCTCTTTCCGGTGAATTTCTCCACCTCGAATCTTGCATTCGACATCTTGACCATTTTTTTCCCTCCTTCCTAGGATTTCAGGCTTTCAAAAAAAACAAAAAAACTTCCCCAATTCAAACAGAAAGACAAGTTTCAAATCCTTTGATTTCTTGCAAACCCTTTTGTTTTTCTAGTTTCACAACATTCGTGCAAATCCCTTGCAAACTTGTTCTTCTAATATTTAAAAAAAAACTACAACACCCTTTTCAATCTCTGCTGCTATCTTTAAAAAAATTTCTGCAAACTTTAAAATCTGAACAACCTTTTTTCTGCAAACTTTAAAATCTGAACAACCATTTTTCTGCAAACTTTAAAATCTGAACAACCTTTTTTCTGCAAACTTTAAAATCTGAACAACCTTTTTTTCTGTAAACCCGTCTTTTTTTAAAAAAAAAAAATTCTGCCAAAAAAAACAATACCCGGATTGCACAAGCAGCCAACTGCCGTCCTCAGGGTTCAACGTTTGGGCAATCGATCTTCCCGTCCGCAGGTTCACCACTTATCTTCAACGTTAGCAAGCAGCCAACTGCCGTCCTCAGGGATCCAGCTTTTCTGCTACCGTCCACAGGAGAATTACCGCCGTCCTCAGCTATCCAACGCGTCCTCAGGGATTCTGCCGCTCAGGGATCCAACGCTTGTGCTACCGTTCGCACTGCAGGGGTTTTGACGCAGGAGAATTACAGCCAAATCATGCCGTCACGCTGTCCTCAGGGATCCGGATTCTTCAAGCCAAAAAACACGCCGTCCGTCCACAGGTTTATCACAGGTTCGCACTGCAGAGATTTTGTCCAGGCTCTGATACCACTTATTGAAATAAGAGCAGAGAAAGAAAGAATAGCAAGAACAAAATGAGAGAAGACCAAGAAATAGAAACTGAATGTGTATCTCTTTATTCCAGAATGATTTTTCATCTACATGAACTTTCGATATATTCATGTCATTACCGTTACATAACTAAAAACTAAATTGGTTACAAAAAACTGTTTGACTTTGTTAGTTTAACCCAGTTCGTTGTCAAACCAACAGCATTCATATGTTAAGAGCACTAAACTATTTAGGCCTTGAAGGGTGTCATGATTTGCAATGTGTGCCGCATGGCATATCACAACTCACTTCTTTGCAATACCTCAGGGTTCCTAGCAGTGCGTGGCGTCGGCGAGTGTTTAAAAGAGGTCAAAAAGCGGCTTCCATTAACGACCTGGGGAATTTAACACAACTGAAACATTTATGGTTAGATAACAATGGAGAAACAATTTGTGAGGGCATTTTAGGGAGGATGCTTCAGATGGAAACATTGGAATTGAAGATCAGCCTCACAACTTTTTTACCTGAAGATATTACTAATATGTCAAAGTTGAAGCAGTTTTCATTAGACAGCCCTCACATAGTTAAAATGGAAAATAAATTTTATCAACTTCAAAATTTAAATCATCTTAAATTATGGGACTGTCATATGTTGGAAGAAATTCCACATTTACACAATCTAAGAGGGTTAAGGAAATTAGATATTGTACGATGTCCGAAGTTAAAAAGGATTCCTAAAGAATTTGGAGAGATGTGGGCATTTCCTATGTTGAAGACATTTTCAATGGTTCAGTTAGATGAATTAGAAGAGTTGCCAATGCTACAAGAAGGTGCAATGCCCAAACTTGGAAATTTTACATTGATGCTGTGTGAAGCATTAATGATGCCAAAAGATTATTGGAATATTAAAAGCCTTCATAGTATAAGATTGTATGGTTGTTCAAAATTTCAAGAGAATCTTGAAATAATCAAAAGAACAAATCCAAATCTAGAAGTGGTAACAATGTCCACTACCAGCACAGAAATACTTTGCAAAAAGTTTTGGCAAGAAAATTATTTTCAAAAATATAGTGAATTTTGGAACGGAGAGTTTTACCTTTTCCTCCGAGAAATAAATTCATATTTCTAAAATTCTATGTATTATGATCAATGATCAATAAATGTAATCTATTTTTTTTATTTCCATGTAAATGTGACTTATTATTCATGTTTTTGTCTTCAACATTTTCATATTTATGTATCATATGTGAAGAGAAAAAATAGATATTTTTAATTTATTAATAATGTTATAAATTAAAAAAATAAATAATTATCAATATCTTTAATACAATTTAATTTTAATGATTGTATAAATTTTAAAATATGATATATGATGATGGTATTATTATTTAAATTTAGAAAAAAATTGATAAATAATTAAAAAATATTAATAAAAAATATTTATTTTTTATATCTTAATTATATATTATATTTATTTTAATTAGAATTTTTATTTTCTATAAAAGTATATTTTTAATTTGATTTAGATTAAATAAAATTAGTATATACAAAAGAATAGAAAAAATGACACAAAGAAGGTTATTTTTTATATTATTTAAAAAAAATAGTTAGCTTGTAGTGGTAACAATGTTGATTACCATAACAGAAATACTTTTAGAAAAGTATTGGTGAGGAGATATGGTGAATTTTCGGATGGAGAATTTTACTTTTTCCTAAAAAAAAAAAAATATAGATATTTATAAAATTCCATGTATTATAATTCATGATTAATAATTGTAATTTATTTTTTTATTGATACTTATATATGATTAATTATTTATGTTTTTGTTTTGAACATTTCTATATTTAAATAACACATAAAAAGGAAAAAATATTTTTCAATTCATTAATAATGTTATAAATGTAGAAGCCCACGGGGCTTTGGATTGATGGTGAATGGATGCACTGTTAAGGCACTCCTTGCGATAGGTCACCGGTTCAAATCCCTCGTGGGTACTTAGGTTAGTTTAAAAAAAGAAAAAAAAAATGTTATAAATGTAGAAAATTAACTGAGTTATCTTTTTTTGCTGAAGCAAGAGTCGTACCTTCTATTTCATTAAATCTTAAAATAATTTACATAATATACACCATTCCCAAAAGGAACTGTGGGCCATAGAACAAGCATCCGCTTATAGTCTTTGGCCCTGAGCTAAAGGTTTAAACTACAAAGTCCACAAAACTACTAAGTCCACAAAATGCAAACTCAACGAACCAAAAAAATTTGGAGATGGACCCGGTAATGAAATAGGGAAACCCCTAAACGGATTTCGGGTCCGGAAGGGGGGATGACTCTCGAGCATGTGGAGCACACGAAAGCCACCGAATTCCATCAAGACAAGTAACCGGCTCGTAGGATATTTTGTTCTGATCTGCGCAATTATCCTTGACCGTCAATCCTCCATGCCAGATCCAACGGCGGAGGATAATATCGCACTGCCAAGTAGCCCGTCGATTACTCACATGATAGCCAACTTGGACCCACAAACAAGCACTCTTGTTCTAGACCGTAGATTTGTTCTGCATGATCGGACAACGAGGATCATATCGCACGGGCCTAACACACCGAAGAATAGCGTTCGATGAGGGCGGTATTACTTGCCCATGCTATGCCACGTGTTGTTTGGTGAGTGGAATCACTCCCAACTCCACAAAACCACTTCCTGCGTGAAGGGCGTGCGATGGATGCAAAACCACCTCCCGAGCTGTATTGAAGCCGCTGAAAGGAAAACGGGGGTATAGACCCACCAACAAGCACGATTAATCCTGGCCGTAGAATGACCACGATTGATCCAACGGTTATGAATCATATCGCACGGCCTTAACTCACCGAAGATTACCGCACGATGAGGGCGGTAATTCCTCCCCGCTTTGAGCCACGTGTTGCGTGGTGAGTGGAATCGCTTCCAAATGAGAAAAACTGCTTCCAGCATGAAAGGGGTGTGATACACCGGAAACCACTTCGAGGGCGGTAAAGCTACCACAGGGAAAAAAGCGGGGTTTTGCGACTGCCACGAAAGACTAGATTTTAGCGCCTGGGCCAAAGGAAGATTAAGAACCCTTCTTCCAGCCATCCCCCTGAAACTTCTGGTACGTTGTTGCCAGTCATAGACCTGCATGCCAAAAGTGACCTTACTTGTGTCAAAACTCTGCATAAAAGTCAACCAGATCCTGTCTCTGTGGCTCTGTGTCGATGTACCTTATTGTCCTCTTCCACCTGACTAAAACACTGCTCACTTAATTTGTTTTGAGGCATCTCTCACCAAATCAACTTGACCCTGTTTTTAGTGCAAACCACTCCTTGATTGGCCAGAATGTCCGCCAATTTATTGGCCGTCCTTCGCACATGAGTGAAACTCACTGTGCGTAAGTCTAGGAGGTGAAATTGGATCCTTTGAAAGACCTGGATCAGCCTCCAATGACTTGAGACTTTTTCCGATTCTGTGCCACAACATATTATTTTTACCAAATTAATGATTAACTTAGAATCAGCTTCAATAATAATATTCTAGAGATTATCCTGCTTAAGGAAATCAAAACTCTGTTCAAGAGCCATTAATTCAGCCATATTGTTTGTAGCTCTTACTAGATGGCAATGGAAAATAAAAAGAATACAACCATTATCGTCTCGTAGCACTCCTCCAAAACCAGCAAGACCTGGGTTGCCTTTTGAGGCCCCATCAATGTTGAATTTCAGAAAACCCTGAGGGGGAGGATGCCAATAATTTGGCTTATTTTCCGGATTCATAACCTTCCTATCCATTCCCTGTGGTATAAGCCCCTGCATACCCAGCTGACGAAGTATCTGAATCTCATTTTCTGAGGGTGGATTTTTTGGGGATTTTTGCACACTAGTGCCAACCGTCTCCTTGAGTTGTCTTAAGATCTGCTAAAAAATGTGATGGGTGGTTCTATGAACATTTTTGAAGATTCTATTGTTCCTTTCTTTCCAAACATTCCAAATTATGAAGCCTGAAATTAAAACCCAAGCAAAGCGAAGAAACTCATACTTAGAGAAACGTCGTCTCCAGTTATTTAGGGTGTTGATAATGCTTTCTTTGTCCCTGTCTGTCTGTTGGAAAACTATGGCAAAAGTGTCCCACAACCTAGAGGTAAAGATGCAGTCATTGAGAAGGTGCTTCATTGTCTCCTCTTGGGCTTCACAGAGCTGGCATCTAGAAGGTCCCATAACACCCCTCTTCCGAATATTTTCCCGAGTCAGAATTTTCTTATGATGTACCAACCACATGAAGAGTTTAATTTTCATCCAACTTGGATGCCTCCAAAGGTTCTGCCAAACCCTATCTAGTGCATAGGAATCCAACTCAAGGAATATCTTCTTAGCTTCCTTAATATTGAAGGTACCTTTTTTATTGTTTCCCCATCTAAGTTGGTCATGCCCCTCTAAAACAAGAATCTTCCTTTGGTCCAAAATTGTCATTAGTGCATCTGCTTTTGCTTTCAAGGGGTTGTCATGCCTGAATTCTATATTCTTCTAGGTTCTCCATTAATCTTCTATACTTGTTTGTTCCCAAAAAATTTTAACCCTGAAAAGTCCTTTGGTATCCGTTTCTTTCTTGAGGTCCAGAAATTCCTCTCTTAATAGTGTGGGTTCTTGTTGCCATTTATCCTCCCAAAACAGTGCAAGGTCTCCTTCTCTGATTTCCCAGAAACTATTTTTCTGCACTAAGCCTCTATTCTCCCAGGCCTTATTCCAGATGTGGGATCATTTTAAGACTCCTGTCATCCTTATGTGATCATTTTCCTGCCAAGTGCTGGCATATTTTTCTTTCCATATACTAGCCCACTAAGCCTTTGGATCTTTTACCCAACGCCACCATAATTTAGCCCCTAAAACCTTGCTGAGTACATTTGTATCATCCAATCCAAGGCCCCCATGGGATTTCAGTTTGCAGATCTTATCCCAGGCTACCAAGGCCCATTTCTTTCTCTCCTCCCCCTTACCCTGAAGAAAGTCTCTTTGAATGGTTCTAAAATTTTGTAAAACTCCCTTTGGAGCTGGAAGTGCTGAAAGCATAAAAATGGGGATTGATTGCAAAACAACTTTTGTAAGCACCAACCGGCCTACCAAGTTTAAAGATCTGATAGTCCACTTTTTGATTATATCTTGCATCTTATTAATTACCAGCTCCTAGATGCTTTTGTGCAAAGGTTTATCAGTTAGAGGGACTCCGAGGTACTTGGAAGGAAGGACCTCCCTTTGAAAGCCCAAAATTTTGGATATATTTCTTTGAATAGCGATGTTAGTATTAAAGAAAAAAATCTTAGATTTGGACAGATTTACCTCCATACCTATGGCCATAGCAAAGTCACGTAGGATTTGTTTGTAAGCAAGAGCTTCTTTTATCGTGGGGACTCCCTACAACATAGTGTCATCAACAAATTGTTGATGGGACAAAGCCTGTCCAGTTTCAGAAAGTTGGATACCCTTGATGTTACCCCCTTCTTTCGCATGCTTGATAGACCACCCAAGTCCTTCCATCATGAGGATAAAGAGAAAGGGAGAGAGTGGGTCTCCCTGTCTGAGACCTCTTGAAGGAGTAAAGGTCTTGGAAGGAGAACCATTGACCAAAATTGAAAAACTAGAAGAAGTGACCAGTGCCATAACCCATCTTACCCAATTATGATCAAAGCCAATGGCTAGAAGGACCTTCCTAATATAGGTCCAATTCAACTTATCATAAGCTTTGGCAAGGTCAAATTGCATAATCATTCCCGCCTTCCTACTGCTTAACAATGAATGCACCACTTCGTGCACTTGAATGATGTTATTGAGTATTTGTCTACCCTCCACATAGCCTGATTGCTCCACAGAAACTAGAGTAGGAAGAAGGGGTTTGAGTCTATTGGCAACAACTTTTGATATTATTTTATACACCACATTGCACAAAGCTATGGGTCTAAACTTGTCCAGAGTCTGAGCATTATCCTATTTGGGGATCAAGGAGATGAAGGA
Source organism: Pinus tabuliformis (assembly GCA_031772625.1). Classification (NCBI taxonomy): domain Eukaryota; kingdom Viridiplantae; phylum Streptophyta; class Pinopsida; order Pinales; family Pinaceae; genus Pinus; species Pinus tabuliformis. The sequence goes on from CM062816.1 coordinate 1,561,579,622, forward strand.
AATATTGAGCGCCTTTAGAATGGTTCTATTCAGCCTGGAATCCTCCACTACATTCATAATATCTTGTTTAACAATGCTCCAACAAGCTTTAAAGAAATCCACATTGAAACCATTAGGGCTTGGTGCTTTGCCATTCTACATTTCATTGATTGCCTCATTGACCTCCTCCTCAGTCACTAGCCTGTTGAGATTGAAATTATCCTCTCTTGAAACTAGCCTAGGTATATGCCTTGTTAAGTTCCTGATAAAGTGATCTCTGTCTGCAGTGGTCTCCTTTGCTATACCTTGAAAGTGCTAGACTAACACAGTTTCTATCTCTTCATGGGAATTGCGAAGATGACCTCCCTCGTCCTTGATTGAAGAGATCCTATTATGGGATCTGTTCGCCATGGTGGATTTGTGGAAAAAACTGGTGTTTCGTTCCCCTTCTTTTAGCCATTGAACTCTAGATTTTTGTCTCCAATATATTTCCTCTTGTTTACATAAGTTCTCCCAGTCTTGATGAAGTTTGGTGACTTGTTCATCTCTGACTCTATCAAAGCCATCTGTAATAAGAGTTTGATTGAGTGTCTGCATTTTATCTTCAACCTCTTTTTTTACTGCAAAAATATTTCCAAATTCATTCTTGTTCCAGTCTTTGAGTATGAGCTTGATATATTTTAGTCTTTTGTGGAGCAGAAACATTCTTGTTCCCTACATATGCAGATCTTCTTTCCACCATCTTGCTATATTGCTGATAAAATTAGGGCGGGTAAGCCAGATATTCTCAAATCTGAAAGGTCTGTTCTTGGGGGTGCCAATGCCTTGTACCTCCATTTGTATAGGCCAATGGTCCGAGCCACCAAAGGGGAGAATTCTCACTATCATTTCCTTGTCTGTGAGCATAAGGTCCTCTGAAATTATGAACCTGTCTAACTTTGAGGCCACTTGAGACTCCTCTCCTCTCTTGTTGTTCCATGTAAAGAGGCCATTATTCATTTCAGTGTCAACTAGCTTCATATTATCTATGAAAGTTTGAAATGCTATAGAATCTTTGCTTAAAGTTATTGTTCCCCATTTTTTTTCCAAAAGTTATTTGATCATGTTGAAGTCCCCGCCCAATATCCATGGAATTCTTGCATATCTATCTCTTAGTTCTGCAAGAGAATCTAGAAATCTGAGTTTATCATCCAGTCTTTGTGGGCCATAAACATTCGTGACCAAGTAAGTCTCGCTGTCTCCCACAAGCTGAATAACCACTGATAAATAATTCATAGATGCCTCAACATCTATTATGACAATCTTTTGTGGGTTCCAAAGAGTGAGTATGCCTCCTGCTGTATTATCTGCTTTAACTTCTAGAAACTCAAATCTATTGAGCCATTTACTATGAATTTCTTTGATTTTTTGAATGGAACATTTAGTTGCCTGGATAAAGATCATATCCGGAGCTTCTTGTTTCATTCTATTGTTAAGTATTCTTTGTTTTCTTTTACTACCTAAGCCACTTGAGACTTCTCTCCTCTCTTGTTGTTCCATGTAAAGAGGCCATTATTCATTTCAGTGTCAACTAGCTTCATATTATCTATGAAAGTTTGAAATGCTATAGAATCTTTGCTTAAAGTTCTTGTTCCCCCTTTTTTTTCCAAAAGTGATTTGATCATGTTGAAGTCCCCACCCAGTATCCATGGAATTCTTGCATGTCTATCTCTTAGTTCTGCAAGAGAATCTAGAAATCTGAGTTTATCATCCAATCTTTGTGGGCCATAAACATTCGTGACCAAGTAAGTCTCGCTGTCTCCCACAAGCTGAATAACCACTGATAAATAATTTATGGCAGTTCCAAAGAGTGAGTATGCCTCCTGCTGTATTATCTGCTTTAACTTCTAGAAACTCAAATCTATTGAGCCATTTACTATGAATTTCTTTGATTTTTTGAATGGAACATTTAGTTTCCTGGATAAAGATCATATCCGGAGCTTCTTGTTTCATTCTATTGCTAAGTATTCTTTGTTTTCTTTTACTACCTAAACCTCTGATATTCCAAGATGTGAACTTCATTATTAAAGATATGTAAAGGAGTAACTGGATAGGTCTTTCATCTTACTTGAATCTATCATTAGCTTCCCACATTCCATCAATAGCTCGTTCTGCTTTTTCCTGCCTCTTTTCTTTCCTGGGTTTCTGGGAGCTAATCCTGGTGTGGTTTTCATAGTTTTCACTCCTTCGTTGCCCTGCCTTTCATTGTTTCTTTGCCTTTCCAGCCCTTTGGCCTGAGTTTTCCATAGGAATAGTTGTTGTACTCTGTTGAACTCTTCTTGAGGTAATGAGTCTACCCCTCCCATGGTTCCCTGTTTCAAAAATCCTTCCAGATCTAGGTTTTCACTATCTAGAATCTCCTGCAGTTCATGATCCTCCATTTCCATCTCACTCTGATTCATTTCTTGATCCATCTCAATTTCTCCATCGCTCAGCATTGTTTCTTTCTATTTAGTAACCTCCTGTGTTTGTTCCCTATCTTCTTCTTTCTCCATCTCCCCTGATTTCCCTTCCATTACCTGATCTGCTTTTGGTAATCCTTCCTCTTCTTTGAGAACTTGGAACCTGTTCAAACTAGCCTATTGCCCTTCTGTTTGCTGTTGTTTTGGACCCCTTTTTTCCCCTTTTCTTCTACGTCCCACTTTGTGAAAGCTATCAGTATCTTTCATTGTGGTTGCTTTATTTATGTTCTCTATTTTGCTGAGAGGGCAAGCTCTAAATAGGTGCCCATGCTCATGGCACCTGCGACATCTGAAAGGAATATGTTCATAGTCTATTGTTTGCATCAATTCTTCATCAAAAAATTCCAAGATGACCTTATCTGGCAGGGCTCCTGATAGGTCCATCTACACACATATTCATGCGAAGGAGGTGTATTTTCCCCTTCTGGTGGCCTCAAAGGCTTTAACAAAATGCCCTAGTTTATTTCCTATGGCAGATAACGATTCCGTTTGCCAGTAATCAAGAGGTAGGGAGTAGAGTATTACCCAGATGGGGACCGAAGTAAAAGTTTATCGCTCCGGGACAAAATTCATCATCCACAGCTGCATGTAGAGGCTTTCTGCTGCGTAGAAGTAGGGTCCTCCTTCAAACACCCTGTCTTTGTCCTCAATATTTGTGAAGACCACAGTGAAGAAACCCTTTGACCCAAGGTGTAGGTCTATGCTTCCTTTCGGTTTCCAATGGTATTTGATCCACGTTTGTAATGCCTTTTCAGTGGGCCATAATCCCATGAATTTACAAATGATAGCATAGGTCCACATGTGGTCCCTGTGCACCTGCAAAGCAGGATCATTTAGACAACTCTGGGAGTGACCTCAGCTTTGGGTTTACATGGCCCCTTCTGTGCCTTGATTTTTGCTCCTTGTTTCTTGTCTTCTTCCTCATTATCTTTCCTGCTGTTGTCCTCCCTTGGTTTGGTGAAATCTTGATCCTCTTCCAAATTCTTTTGCCTTTCTCCTGAAGGCCCTCTGACAGCTTCTAAAGGTTTCTTACCGTGGCTGGCCATTGCCTACCTGTAGGAGGGAGTGGAGCTCCCCCCTTTGCGCGCCTCCATGGAGCTCAGAAACTTGAAACCCTAGCTATTCGTCCTCTGTTCGCTGTTCACTGTTCACTGTTCCTCAGGTATTCTCCTTCAAAACCCTTGAAAATTAACTGAGTTATCAATATCTCTAATATAATTTAATCTTAATGATTGTATAAATTTTAAAGTACCATATATTAAAATGGTATTATTATTTAGATTTAGAAAAAAATCAATAAATAATTAAAAAATATTAATAAAATGAATATATTTTATGTATTTTAATTATACATTGTTAAATATAATTAGAATTTTTATTTTTCTTTTATAAAAATAAAATATTCTATTTAGATTAATTATATAATATTTTTAATATATATAAAAGAATAGAAGAAAATGACTTGAGTAATGTTATTTTTTTGGTATTTTTCAAAAAGAAAAGTGAAATACAAATAAATTTTGATAATTGAAATTTGAATTTCCAAAAAAAAAAACTTGAGACATGCTATATAAGTAAAATCATTGTTTTATGCTAGTGATATTGCTTTTTAATTAAAATTTTGGATTTTTAAAAATGTGATTAATATTATAAGTTATGAGTGCATGGAAATGAAGGCAAAAAATCTAGACTACATATCTTGCTTTCTTTGTTTCTCATAATGGTGATTATGTTTATGTACACTTTTCAATAAGATAATGGAAAATTTTCGCTATTTAATTAAAAAAATTAATTGAAAATGGGTTATGACAATGTTGCACAACCATAAATTTGAAGTTTTTTAGTTATATGGAGGTGTGATGCTCAAAAATTTGGGTTGATTTTAGTTACGAATATTTTGGTTATTCGCTTTTGTGTCAGGGGTAACTCCTCAAATCAAATTGTGTCTTTGCATTAAGATGGATCATAGATATATACATGGAGAGGCTCTTGGTTTCATCTCCTAGTGTCTCTTTGTCTTCTAATTCTCTTTATTTTCTATTTACAATATTTACATGGATTTACCTAATCCCAAAGATTAGGTGTCAACATTCACCCCCTTAATCTGAAGGGATGTTGGTGAGTCCAAGCATCATTCTGAATCTTTCAAACTTTTCTCTTCCAAGCGCTTTGGTGAAGATGTCTGCAATATGCTCGTTTGTGGAAAAATGGTGTAGGTGGACTGTCTTGGCCTCAACATGATGTCGAATCAAATGGTATTTTGTATTGATGTGCTTTGTTCGATCATGGAACTTTGGGTTCTTGGCCAACTTTATTGCAGAAGTGTTGTCAATCATGAGAGAAGTTGAATGCACTTGTTTTTCCTGCAAATCTTCTAGAATTTTCCCTAGCCACACAATTTCCTTTGTTGCTTCAGCTGTTGCCATATATTTTGCCTCATTTGTGGAATCTGGTGGAACTGATTGTTTGTGTGACCTCTAAGAGACGACTCTTGATCAAAGACTCATAACATAACCTGAAGTAGATACCCCAGTTTCTTTATCTCCATCAAATTCTGAATCGAAGTATCTAATCAAGTTGAAGTCTCCCACTTGTGTATACTTAAGTCCAAAGCCTTGAGTTCCCTTCAAGTACCTTAGAACTCTTTTTGCAGTAGACCAATGACCCTCACAAGGATTTTTCATAAACCTGGAGAGGATTCCAACAAAAAATGAAATATCTGGTCTCGTAGTAGTTAGGTAGTTGAGACTTCCTATGAGTTGTCTATACTTCGTTGCATCCTCAAATTATTTTCCTTTAGTGGATGTGAGATTTAATTTTTGTTTCATTAGAGTAGTCAAATGATTGCACTCAACCATGTCAAACCTATTCAACATATCTCTAATGCACTTTTTCTGAGAAAGGAATATCAACTTTGGATGTTGAGTTACTTCAATTCCAAGATAGTAGTGAACATAGCCCAAGTATTTCATTTCATAACCTTTCCTCAATTCGTTCTTTATGGATGAAATGTAGCTCTCATTGTTCCTTCTCATCAAAATATCACCTACATACAACAAAAGATATACAACTTTTTTTCCAACTTTCTTGACAAACAAAGTTGCATCATGAAGATCATAATGTTTGAAGTTGAGTTTCAGAAGATGCTTAATTAACTTCTCGTACCAGGCTCGAGGAGCTTGCTTGCGGCCATACAAGGATTTTACAAGATTTCATATTTTATGTTCCTGACCCTTCACAACAAATCCTTCTGGTTGGGACATAAAAACATTCTCTTTCAGATATCCATTTAAGAAAGTAGTTTTTACATCCATTTGATGGACTTCCAACAGTTATGTGTTGCCAAGGCAAAGAGTGTCTAGATGGTAGCCCATTTTGTTGTGGGGGAAAAATTATCCTCATAGTCGACCCCTTCCTTCTATGCATAACCATTTTCCACAAACTTGGCTTTATGCTTGTCAAGTGAGCCATCTGCTTTATACTTGTTTTTGAAGATCCACTTGCAGCCAATTGGTTTGGTTCCTAATAGAAGATCAACCCGATTCCAGGTGCCATTATTTATCAAAGCATCATATTCTTTCTGCATCGCTTCTTTCCATTCATCATGAGAAGTAACTTCTTTGAAGGAAGTTGGTTCAAAATCTGTAGAAAAGTTCAGTTCACAATCATAAGAAACATCCATATTAACAGGTGAATCAAAATCATCTACATCACCTCCATTTTTTCTGGTTGAACTTCTTGTTCCTGTCTTTCTGACCTCATCAGGATGAACACTTTCAAGTGTCTTTGTCAGCCATTTAGGAGGACCTTTCTGAGATGGCCTAGGCTGATCAGTTAATTGAGATGGGGATAAATCAAGATTTAGTCTCCCAATTCTCTCACTCACATAACTCAAAGTGTCATAAGTGGTTGGAGCTTCATGTGGGGGAGAGAGTGTTTTAAAAGAAGATTCCACATATTGATCTAGTATAGGAATCCCTCTTTCAAGATGTGGAATCTGATTATCAAACCCTTGAAAAGGTTTTATGTCATGCTCTTGACCTGCAAGAAGATACCAGAATACCAAATATGCGAGAAATATACCCAGAACACAGAACAATAAGAAATAACAGCATGTATTTTATTATTCAGAAAGGAAAGCAATGTTCACTTGCCTCTTCAAGAGGGAAACCTGCAATAGAGCCGGGCTTAATTACAAAATAAGACACGTTGCTCCTTGAGGGGAGTCTCTATCCTTTATATAGGATTCATACATGCAATACCATGGGTCAATACCATGGTTCTTATTAATACCATCTTTCTAATACCATGGCCCATTTGCAACTAACTGTGGTCCCTTCTTTAAATGTGGGTCAACCACTTACAATTATTAATATGGGTTTTATTGACTCTTTACTTAACTATAACTATGACTCGACCCTATTACATAAATAAGGGGGTTAGGGTTGGACCCTAACATGCCCTCCCCCATAAAAATAGCCTTGCCCTCAAGGCTGAAGCTACGGAAATTGCTGAAGGACAGTGGCTAGTTCCCAGGTCGCATCTTCCAGAGAGGTGTCTTTCCACTTGATGAGGATTTCCTTGATTGTGTGGCCACGCAGGTGTCATTCTCGCGTGTCAAGAACCTATTCAGGTTGGAGCCAGACTGAACCTTCTTCATCCAATTCTGGTAGACTGGTTTGAATTCGGAAATGGTTCCCAGTCACTTTCTTGAGGCATGAGACATGGAAGATTGGATGGATTTTTGCAATGGGTGGCAAAGCTAGCTTGTAGGCTACTTCTTTGATGCATTGAAGTACTTGATACGGCCCGTAGAATTTTGGAGATAATTTCTAACAACCCTTGTCTTTGAGTGATGTTTGCTTATATGGTTGCAGCCTCAAAAATACCTGATCCCCTTCTTGAAATTTGCATTTTGAATGATGTTGATCTGCCTGTTGCTTCATGCGGTTTTGAGCTTGATGGAGATTCTCTCTGAGGTGGGCCAGCATGGTTGTGTGGTTCTGTAGGAGTTGATCCACTGCTTGTACCTTCGAGCATCCATGGATATAAGAAGTAGGTGAAGGAGGGAGTTGACCATAAACTGCTTCATATGGAGTCATTTTGGTGGTGGCATGATAGTTAGTGTTATACCACCATTCGGCTAGAGGTAACCACTGTACCCATAGATGTTTCTTTTCTGAAGTGAAACACCTAAGGTAGGTCTCCAGACATTTGTTGACTACTTCAGTTTGACCATTAGTTTGGGGATGATAGGAAGTACTAAGTTGTAGTTGGGTACCTTGTAGCCTGAAGAGTTCTTGCCAAAAGTTACTGGTGAAGATTGGGTCACGATCAGACACAATGGAAGTGGGCATGCCATGCAATTTGAAGATCTGGTCCATGAAAGATTGAGCCACCAAAGTCGGTGTAAAAGGGTGGGGTAGGGTGAAAAAATGAGCATACTTAGAAAGTCTGTCCACAACCACCATGATGACTAACTTATTGCCTGACTTCGGAAGACCCGTAATGAAGTCCATAGAAACCTCTGTCCAGATTGAGGTCGGGATGGGCAATGGCTGTAATGTGCCTGGGGATTTGACTGTTTCTCCTTTGTGGCGCTGACATACATTGCACTCAGCTACAAAAGTAAGAATGTCCTTTTTCATGCCTATCCAAAAGAATGAACGTTGAGTGCGAGCATAAGTCTTATGAAAGCCTAAATGGCCTACAGTGGAAGATGAGTGCAACTCCACCAAAATGCGACTTTTGAGGGTGGATGTTGGTGATATCATGACTCTGTCCTTGTAGCGAAGAATCTCATCCTGCCAAGAGTAGCCTACTGTGGAATTTGGATCCGCCTGCAATTTATTAATGAGTTGGGAGAGTAAAGGATGTGAAAACCATTCCTTGTGAGCCTCTTCAATCCATTCTAGAATGGGAAGGGAGATTGGCGAGCCATTTATTTTGTTGTGGCGAGGATAGGTGTTGCTGCAAAAAACATTTAAGGCTTTGATGGTCTGTGCGGATTTGGAAACGCCGCTCCAATAAGTATGGTCACCATGTATCTACTGCATGTAAGATGGCCATCATCTCCTTCTCATAGGTAGATTGTCCCAGATTTGGCCCACTTAGTTGTTGGCTAGTGAAGGCCAAGGGTCGACCTTCCTGCATTAAGACCGCCCCAATACCTGTACCTGAAGCATCACATTCAATCAAAAAAGATTTGGTGAAGTCAGGTAGTGCTAATACGGGAGTCGAAAACATGGCACGTTTGAGAGCTATAAATGCCTTTTGTGCTTCATCATTCCAGAGAAATGATTTTTTCTTGAGAAGGTGAGTGAGGGGTCTAGCAATGTGACCATAATTGCAGACAAATTTGCCATAGTAGCCCGTGAGACCCAAAAATCCTCTGAAGCTCTTCAAGCTCTTTGGTTGAGGCCAATATTGCATTGCCTGGATCTTTTTGGGGTCCACCCTAACACCTTCACGCCCCACAATGTGGCCCAAATACTCAACTTCTTCCATGCCAAAAGAGCACTTGGACATCTTGACAAATAATTTATGCTTCCGGAGCAGTTGCAAGAGCAGATCTACATGCTGAAGATGTGTAGCCCAAGTGCGGCTGTAGATGAGGATGTCATCAAAGAAAACAAAGACAAATTTTCTGAGATATGGTTTGAGCAGGTCGTTCATGAGGCTCTGAAAAGTGGATGGGGCATTACAAATACCAAATGGCATGACCAGGAATTCATAATGGCCTTCATGAGTTCGGAAAGCAGTCTTTGGAATGTCTACTTCTTTCATACGAATTTGGTGATAGCCCGAGCGAAGGTCGAGCTTAGTAAAGAATTGAGCCCCATTTAGTTCATCCAGCAAATCATTGACAACCGGGATGGGAAATTTATCTTTGACCGTCAACTTGTTGAGGGCCCTGAAGTCTGGACACATATGCCATTCCCCATCTTTCTTGAGCACCATGACCATAGGCGATGAATAAGGACTAATGCTAGGATGAATGACGCCTGCTTCCAAGAGTTCCTTGATGATTTTTTCAATTTCATTCTTTTGGGCGAACGGATATCTATATGGGCACACATTTGGTGGTTGGGCCCCTAGGACCAAAGTAATGTTATGATCATGTTCCCCTCTTGAGGGTGGAAGCTCATGAGGCTTGTCAAAGATCGGCAGATGGCTGTTTAAGATCTGTTGCATCTCAGGATGAATAAGAAGAGAAGTGGGTTCGAAGGCCTGGATGGCATTAAATTGGGCTATAACTCCATGGTGACCTTTTTTTAACAGTTTTTCCATCCTATGTGAGCTGATGATAGAGGGAGCACCTGCCTGGAGTCCGCAGAGGGTATGTGTGTGGTTGTTCTGCTTAAAGCTCATATATAACTCCTGGAAATCCATTGTGATTGGGCCGAGTGTGCGGAGCCATTCAGCACCCAAGACAATGTCACACCCTCCCATGTGTATGGCAAACATGTGGGTCTTTAACTGATAATCCCCCAATTGAAGTTTGACATTTTCATAGTGGCCTTCACATTTCACTGTCCCCCCATCAGTAATTTGGACCTGGAAATTAGAGACTGCTCTGACAAAACAATGCACTGCTTCAGCAACTCTTTGATGGATAAAGTTATGTGTACTGCCACTATCAATCAAGACTACTACAGGGCGATGCTTAATAAAACCTCTGATTTTGAGAGTTTGGGGAGAAGAAATTCCTGCCAAAGCATGAAGCGAGATAACTGGTTCGTCAGGTGTAGTCGGGAGTGCATTGTCGACCTGGTTGTCCTCATCTTCCTCCTCTGGTTCCTCAAATGGTGGGGCTTCCTCCAATGAACTGTGATTAGTAGCATCAATTTGAAAGAATTTGGGTTCCTTGCATTTATGCCTCAGGGAGTATTTCTCATCATAGTAGTAACACAATCCTTTCTTTCTTCTTTCCACCATTTCCGTTGGTGACACCTTTTGAACCTTAAGTGTTTGGGTAGTGCTTGGAGCCCGGGTGGGGTGACCCTTGGCTATGAAATTTGGACGAGTTGACTGAGCCGCTAACACGCGTTCTACTTCACGAGCTATCTTGCAAGCATCCAGCCATGAGATTGGGTGTTGTAGTCGGACGTGGGCTTGTATGGCTTCTTTGAGACCGCTAACAAAACATTCCAAGTAGAACTCATCTCATAGACCTCCTGTGCGGAACGCTAAGGCTTCAAACGCTGTAATATATTCTTGCACTATTCCTGTTTGTCGGAGCTTAGTAAGATGACCCAAAAAATTAGATTCATGGTCAAAGCGATCCGTAAGGGCTTTTTCGAATACCTTCCAAGTCATCGGCCTTCCATAGCAATGTTGATGCCATTGCCACCATTGTCATCTTTCATTGTCCAAGTACATGCTACCCACACTTAGCTGAGTTGCATCATCTCTAATGTGATTCAATGTGAAATATTGCTCCATTTGTGCTAGCCATGTGGCCGGATGAGAGCCATCAAATTTATACATGTCTAGCTTGGGTGGTCATGGCTGGGACTGTTGGTGGTTTCCAAAGAGGTGAAGAGAATGGCTAGACTCACCCTCAATGTTTTCATTAAAATCATATGCCTCCGATTGTTCCCCCGACTTGCCCTTTGTGATTGTGTCAGCTAAGGTCTTGATCATCGTCATTAATGCGTCCAACTTTTGTTCAAGGGTGTCGATCTTCTCATTGGCCATAGCTTGAGCTCTGGTTTGTACCATGCACCGATCCAGTGCACTTATCATTACTGCGAAAAAAATAAATAAAATTTGGGACCACCCGAAATTTTTGACGCTAACAAGTGAATGGTACCACCTTGCTCAGCTCATCGACCTGATTCTTATGGGCTAAGTCTCCTATAAGCATCCCAGGAGGGTCTTAGACTTCTTCTTTTTTTCTTACTCCAAAAGGAGTTTTACTCCTCGCTTAGGAATACTGCAGTAGCTGAATCCCAGAAAAGTAAATTATGCCCAATGTCCTGCGAGAATCATGCCCAGGTATAGGGGCCCACACAAATAGTCAGATCTGTCGGCAAACCCTCAACTGCAGAGTATGAGTAGGAATGTGGCAGTGATCGAACCCCTGCTACTAGATCTGAATGGCGGATCTGATTGTGGCGACTGCTACAAAACCCAACGGCTAGATCTGTATGGCGGATCTGATAGATCTGATTGGCGGATCTGATAGATCTGAATGGCGGATCTAAGAGATATGAATGGTGGAACTGATTGTTGCGGCTGCGATAGGACCCCACCTGCTAGTCTTGATCTGGAAAAGATGATGCTTGATCTAGAGAGAGACAAGGGAACTATGGTCTCAAGGAGTGTCAGGTGCTACATATCGCAATATACATAAGGGTCTGACAGTAGTACTCGGCCCAATCTTTCACGGAACTAACCAAGGAGGATCAGCCATACCCTTAGCCGTACAACCCGACTACCCTATCGTACGTGCAAGTAATCTCCCTGAGTGATGTTCTTGGTGTATTGTAGCAGCAAGATGACTGACGGTTTATCTATGGCGAGGTTTCAAGAGAGCCTAGGTTCTGTCTAATGCACTACTACTCGAAGGGGTACCCACAGGGGTTACAAGGGAGTCCAACAAGTGTGACCCCTCTTGTATTTCCTGCGTGCATGCCTCCCCAAATCCACAGGTTTATGCGCTCAACGACAAATCCCAGGGTTTAAAGACACCCAAACATGTCTCTAGCCAAAAAGATATTCTGCTAAAAATGAAGATCCCATCGGCCCTGGAAAGTGCTTTGATACCACTTGTTATGCTCTTGACCTACGAGAAGATACCAGAATACCAAATATGCGAGAAATATACCCAGAACACAGAACAATAAGAAATAACAGCATGTATTTTATTATTCAGAAAGGAAAGCAATGTTCACTTGCCTCTTTGAGGGGGCAATCTCCAATAGAGCTGGGCTCAATTACAAAATAAGACACGATGCTCCTCGAGGGGAGTCTCTATCCTTTATCTAGGATTCATACATGCAATACCATGGGTCAATACCATGGTTCTTATTAATACCATCTATCTAATACCATGGCCCATTTGCAACTAACTGTGGTCCCTTCTTTAAATACGGGTCAACCACTTACAATTATTAATATGGGCTTTATTGACTCTTTACTTAACTATAACTATGACTTGACCCTATTACATAAATAAGGGGGTTAGGGTTGGACCCTAACATTTTACATGTCTGAATGTATCCAAGCGATCAAGTTGTCACGCAACAATATTGTCAGCCTCGGAAGATTAAAAAAAAATCACATCTAAACTTCTTATTGACTTCATCATAGAGACGGTATGCTTTGGAGGTATTTGAGTACCCCAAGAAGATACACTTATGACTCCTTGCACTGAGTTTGTTTCTATGTTCCTAAGGTATTAAGGCATAATAGGTGGAACCAAAAACCCTGAGATGCCTCACCAAAGGAATGTGGCCATACCACATTTCATAGGGAGGCTTGTTTTTTATAGCATTAGATGGACACATATTCTTTATATACACAACACATAAAATTGCATCAGCCCAAAACATCAGTTTAACATTCTTGAAAAACATCATGGAATGTACCATATTTAAGATTTCCCTATTCATTCTTTCAACTACTCCATTATGTTGGGGATTATAAGGCATAATTGTTTGATGTTTGATCCCATGCTAGCGAAGATAGTTTTCAAATTCATTTGAAGTGTATTCTTTTCCATTATCAATGAGAATATAGCCAATATGAGATTGTGTATCATTTTCAATCCATGCATGAAATTTCTTGAATGTTTCAAAAGCTTTAGTTTTATTCTCAATAAATAAACACAACACATTCTAGTGTAGTCATCAATAAATGTAATCATATATTTATTACCATTTGCAGAAGGAATAAGCATTGGGCCACATAAATCTGAATGAATGAGTTCAAGTTTTCTATGTGCTCTGGAATGAGAATCATGAAAAGACTGTTTGTTGTGCTTTCCTAAGATACAAGCATCACATTTCTTAAGTTTCCTATGAATTGTAGGCAAACCAGTAACACAATTTTTCTTCAACAAATGAAGGTTGTTGTAGTTCAAGTGTCCTAATATAGCATGCCATAAAAGACTTGATGGAAATGTACCTTCATCATAGTGAGAACTGTATGAGAAGTTTTGTGAACGAACAGAGGTTCCTTGCAATTTCAGAAGTCTTTCTTCTTCTATCCCCATAATGACAAGTGAGTGATATGATGCTTTTCTAACCTCGGCCTTGCCATCAAATATATGAATGGATTGTCCTTTTTTGCGGATTTGGACCAAAGACAGTAAGTTTCTCCTCAAATCCGAGAGGTATAAAACATCATGCAGAAGAAAGTCTGGAATACCAGGCAATTTGAGCATGATGGCTTGAGTTTTGACTTGTGTGCAAAGTATATTACTCCATCAACATTGTGAGTGAATTCTTCAAAGAAATCTCTCTTGAAAGTCATGTGGAAATTTTCTTCTGAATCAAGCAACCAGTCATCTTTCCATGAAGCAAGTGAAGCATTGAACAAGTCTTTAGTTACTCCATTGTTAGAATGTACCACAACATAGTGAGAGGATTCAGGTACTTTACTTTTCCCTTTGTCATTAATTTTACCTTTCCCTTCATTTCTTTCCTTCTCAATTTTGTCCTATGGAAACTTACACATGGATGCATCATTTCCATCTCTAGTGCATCATATGCAATGAAGATCAGACTTCTCTCCTTGGATATGTCTGCCCCCTGCCTCTAAAATTCCTCCTTCCTCTTCCTCTTTGTCCACCTCTTCCTATAGAAGAATCTTGTGCATGATTCTTCTCCTTTTGTGCAAGGCATACAACTTTGTAAGTATATTGAGGACTCAAATTCTTCCCAAAAGCCTTCTCTCTCTCAGCAAAATGATTTTCAATGGAGTCAAAGGTAATCTCCTTAAGGTTTCCACTTGCTTGCAATACTCAAGATAATGTGAATACGTGGGATATCGTGCCCTGGCATAAGTTATGAGAGGAAGATATATCTCAACACTAGTTCCCTTTATATCATGCATAATGGATCTTACTTCTGATGCTAAGGCAATAGGGTTATCATTTTTCAACTCAAACTGAACAACTTAATCATCAATATAATAAATTCAAGTTCAGAGTGTGGGTCATACAATTCCTTCAATTTCATTAAAGATTCAAAGGCATTTGAAAATGGTGAAATATGGCAACTCACTTCTTCATTTACTGACGCTGCAATCAAGGCATAGGCCTTGTTGTTCTTATTTTCCCAAATGGAAAAGTCCTTATTTGAAGTGGGATTTGCAGGTGCATTGTCTCCTTCTCCTTCACAAATCCCTTTCCACAACTCATTGAAAATGAGGGTGTGTTTTATCTTCCAAGACCACTCAGGATAGTTCTCTTTGTGAGTGAGAACTACTCCCACTATGGAGATGAGTGAATGCATCATAAAATTTGATGTGGCCTCAAAATAATTGCAAAAAAAAATGGATATGCCTTCAAAAGCCTTCAATAAAAAATATAATCTCTCAATATACCTTCATGACATATTATATAATGCTCACATATCTCATTACATACCACATATGGTGCACATAACATATATTATAATAATGTTCCACATAACATATATTATAATACACCCCTCAAAATAGGAACTCAAGGTATTTATCATCCATATGCTCCATTTAATATATGTGCCATGTAAAGGATTATGGTATTAAAAAATAACTCCAAATACAGTCTTCAAAGAGGATAACACATATAAAAAATTGATACACACACCATCAAATAATGAATCACCCACCATTCAAATGTATATAGATAATTCCAATGCACCATTCAACACTCCATTCACTACACGGTCGTTCATCCGGATATAATGTATTGTTTCCTATTTATAATAGCTTGAACGCAAAAGAATGCATTATATATAGCCTGAGACACAGTATTATAACTAGAGATACAACATTCATATAACACTTCAATGCACTCCAACAAAGGGACTTCAAGAGTTACACACATTTAATTAACGAATTGCTCAAATGTTGAGAATGGATTAAGACGTAGAGAACAATTACAAAAGAATGTCTCTCGGTTTTGAATTTCATATCCAGTAAGTCAGCCTAGCGATCTACGTCTTCTAGAGAGAATAGGTAGCGTTCAACATCTGCAAGAACAAAGAGGATCTATGTTACTTGGAGCGAAACTTTAGTGAATCAAGCCCAAAATGCAAAGGAGTTACTGAGTAGGAAAATACTAGAATGGGATCTATGCTCCAACAATTTCACACTACTCGAATGCAAAACTTCTATGGGAGTTATCCATTCAACAACAATGCATGGGATTATGCAGGGATTTGATAGAAATGTCAGTCTGCAAAAGATGTAGAATAGAAGGAGTGGGAGTTACAAGGGTAGAAAGGAAGCTAAAAATGGGGCTGCCTCTGGTACCATGTCAGGCCAGGAGGTAACTCCTCAAATCACATTACGTCTTTGCATTAAGATTGATTATAGATATATACATGGAGAGACAGACTCTTGGGTTTCATCTCCTAGTGTCTCTTTGTCTTCAAATTATCCTTATTTTCTTTTCACAATATTTACATGGATTTACCTAATCCCAAAGATTAGGTGTCAACAACTTTAAGGCATTAACAATTTGAGAGAAATGAACCAATTAAACCTTGGAGACTGTGTTGACTTGCAATGTATACTTCATACCATGTCATTGTTAATTTTTACATTGCTCTATGTTGTTTCAATTACTTTTAGCCCAATTGAATTCTTCAATTAGAAATATTTTCAATAATAATTCATCTTTCCAATCATCAACAGTAATCAAAGATAGAACAATAAATGCAATGACAAAGGAGACAATCAACAAGAGACACCAGATTTGGTCAAAGACCAGGGAAAAACCCCACAAGGGGGAAATCCCTTTGAAAATTCTTCTTCTATTAGATTGTCATAAAATGTTCAGCGAGTACAATGAGCCCAATACAAAATTATCGAGCAAAATTAAACCAACAACATTCATAAATATGTTCATATCATCAATATATATAAGAGAAAACTTTTCCTATCTGTGGTCAACTGCGGTCAGATGTCAAAATTTAGCCCTAGAGCCCAACTGCACGGAGCAAGAGTTGTGCATGCGGTTGAGACCTTCCAACTGCACCCTTGAGCTTGATAGCCTACAGTTAGAGCCAAAAATTTCCTTTGGCAAGCCTGTGGTCGAAAACCAAAACCCTAGAACACATGCGAGCTTCAAAACTTGCATTTTCGAACCTGTGTGAACCTCTTTCCTCAACCCAACCTCAAACTTATGTGAAAAAATCAATGAATAAGAGAAGAAGATGATGCTTGGTGATGTACAGATGATCTTGAGGTCATTTGCATTCATAGGCTTCCAAGGGTGACCATTTCTTGTTAGAGCCAACCTATCCAAATGTGCATATGTGGGCTTTTGTTCATAAGTACACTTTCGCTTGTCCAAATTGAGCACTTCAATATTTTGAATTGGTTCTCTCGAAAATAGGAATCTAATCCCATGGTTTGAATTTGTCATTTAGCTACCAAATTAACACTCCCTCTCAACTATGGAGAAATTACAATTACATCATGTCATGTGTATCTTATCGTCATATCATGTCCCATCTCTACTCAACTCTATCTGTTGAAACATTCTCGAATCTGAAGAAGAAGAATTGGGAAGCATTAACTACCACCCTCTATAATGTCGAAGAGCACATCTCAATCTAAAAATAATATTAGGGAGCACATCTCAACGTGAATCTACATAGAGGAGCACATCTCAACCTAGAATCGCATGGGGGAGCAAAACATGTTCAACCCCATATCGAGCAATAGGTGATATAGGGGATCACATCTCAAACCATCCTATTTCCCGCTGATCTTCCCAACAATGACCCTCAAGAGTCATGTAGTAGAAAAACTGCATTATAATCAACTTGGATTGTACACCCCTAAGTACACTCTCAACCCGTTGGCCAAACAAGGTGCGGCAATCCCAACAAGTCGAGCTCGTGGGTATGATTCCAACTGAGGTATACTCTACAAATACCAAAATAGGGGAGCAACATCTCCAACCTTATGGGTAAAATATAGATGAGCAACATCTACGATCCTATTAACATAGTTACTGATCAAATGGGAACTATTACCTCAAAACGGGTATTCGAGCCCAAAAATCCCAAAAAAACATGAAAAAACAACCCAAAAATAAAAATTGTTGATTCTGCATCACCATTTTTTTCAAAGTAAATTTTCAATATTTTTTAAAACAGTAAAAAAAATAAAATCCATTTTGTTTGATGCAAAAAACACTTTGAAATCGAAAAGTGTTGATGTCAGAATAACGTCTTTTTTTAGGGTACATTTTCAACATTTTTTAATAATGACATTAAAAACAAAATATTGTGACTCTGAAAAATTTTAAATTTCGAATGATTTTCAAACGTGACATTAACGATAAAATATCATGTCTTTGAAAAGCCTTAAAATTCCAATGATTTTTAAGCGTGACATTAAATTTAAAATATCACTACTTTGAAAAACCTTAAAATCCCAACAATTTTCAAGCATAGTGCTAAGAAAAAATATTTATAATTGTTTTCAACCATAACATCAAAGATAAAATATCATGACTTAGAAAAACATAAAAATCTTGACAATTTTTCAACCATGGAATTAAAACCAAAGATTATGACTACAAAACAATCTTAAATTTTCAAAAATATTTCAAGCATGGCATTATGGAAAAATTTTATGACTAAAAAAACTTTAAAAATGAACACCTAAATGAAAGAGTTATTATACCAAGAGTTATTTTTTTAAATGCTAAATGTATAGCAATTTTGAAATATTAGCCTAAGACAACTTGATACATTGCAAAAAAAATAAAAATAAAAATCAACTATCAAATTGCACATAATGGGATTGGGTTGCTAGACAAGCATCGACACGAACCCTACAAAAAATAATATATATATATATATATATAT